>VZSV01000009.1:571719-601315 GCA_013398735.1 Nothocercus julius
TGATTCTATGGGTGCTTGTTGTATAAGTGATTGTATAGCAAGTATTATGAAATGAAAATCCACTGCTTTCACAGATAATTTCCTTAAAAGGTTAGAATATTTTTGCCTAACTGCTAGTGTGATCCTCTGCTTTTCTTAAATTCACTGGAGATAGTGATCCAGAAACTGAGCTAACACAAATCAGGGTAACACAGATGACATTCACTGGGCAACTTCATCTTGCCTCCTTTGGAATCTGTCCGGTTCACTCTTAGTTCTTGGTCCAAGTAACTTTCCCAAATGTCCCTCAAATATTTCCAAAGTGGGCTATAAAGGTTTGTTTTATGTATTTAGAGGTAGTATTGCATAGCTCGCTTGCAACTTCTCCAAATTAAACAAAATCCCTCATTCATGTTTACCTAACACTGTTCAAAGGAAGTATTTTTCTTTTCCTATAGGCTAGTATAAATGGAAATTAAATGAAATCAATAGGATTTTCTTGCATCATGAGATGAAATTTTGGCCTTTGAGGAAATTGTGGCTCTCTTTTATATTATTTTATGTTTTCTTATACTCTTTGTGATGTGATGTTACATTATTCTCTGTAATATAACGCTTTAGACTGGAGCTTTTTTTACCATCTTTACAAAACTAGGTTTGGATCTTTAATGTAAATTTACCATATATTTCACTGGAAAACATATAAAAGTCATTTCCTTCATCAACCATACATAAAAAAATTGTTGATGAATGACCTTAAAAATATCTTGCTATATAAACTGTTGAAGTTTTCTTTCTTGGATTTTTTTTTTTGCTTTGGAGCAACTATAGCAGTTATTTTTCTGATATGTTCCAGCCAATTGCTGTAATCACTGTGGTCTTGTTAGGTTATTTCCTTGAGAAAAAAAGCTGCTCCCTTTTTCCCCTGCAGAATTCTTAGAATGAAAACATCATTTTACTGTCAGCAATGTGATGTGTTTCAGAGGAAGGAACTAATGACAGGTCATGACTCTCTTCAAGAAGGAAAAACAAGCCTTCTCCGAAACACAAAAAGGCAAACTGCCTATTCAGTGTCTGGGGATATTTTCTAAAGCCAAAGGATACATGGTGTGATTGTCATATTTTTGCAGTCATGGAAATGTACAGTGTCTTTAAAACAGTGACCTTTTGCTCTCCAGCTCCCTCTGAAGCAGCCTATAAAAAGATCCCAGCTGAAGGAACTCCACGCAGAATCCTCCATGCCCCATCACTCTCTGCAGCACTTTAAAGTTGGCTGTTCTGCATTTCAAGGATCAAATCTTTCACATATGCTGCTGTATCCTTTGGTCTACCGCTAACCTTACTTTCTAAGCATACCATTTGCAGCAGTTCCATTTCTTTCCCTCTCCACATGCACACACAGATGCATCCTCACTAA
This sequence comes from Nothocercus julius, assembly GCA_013398735.1. NCBI lineage: Eukaryota > Metazoa > Chordata > Aves > Tinamiformes > Tinamidae > Nothocercus > Nothocercus julius. Next base: position 573,116 of record VZSV01000009.1, read on the forward strand.
CCTAAGTTAGCAAGGAGCCTAGAAAAATCTGACGCAACCCAGCTTACTCTTGGCAGTTGGAATGGGTCTGTACTTTCAAAAATGTTGCAGCCCCTGCATGGGAAAACCAGTGGTTGCAGAGCAATACTGGACATTGACTGAGATGCATCTAGGTCTGTCTGTCATGACAGAGAGAATTTCCTGTTCAGTGCAGAGTAGACCACTAAACAGAGCAGGACTCATGAAAATCACTTAGGATCCAGGCCCCAAGATTAATCACAGCCTAGTCCCCCTCCTGTAAATGCCTATAAGGAAGTCCTGTTACAGAAGGTGACATGGGAGGAGCTGCTGTGTCTCCTCCATCCTTCGTCTGTTCCCTCACTCGTAGCCGTGTGGCACCAAGCCACATACCTGTTACTGCCATTCTCACCCCATCTCATCTCAGCTGCAGCAAGCAAAGTCATCTGTGGTTTCTTTTCAAGGCATTCATGTAAGCTTGGTGAGTCTCAGTGGAGAACGCATGGAAATTGCTGATGCAAAATGTGTCCTATGGACCTGTCCTTGATTGATTAATAGGTTTTGATCCCAGATCCAAGAGGTGATTAGGACTGTTGTGAAAGAGCTACAGTTCAAGCAAGTTTCTGTTGGTTTTGGTCCATTTTCAGAAAAGAGTGCCATGTCCAGATTAGAATGGATTTTGTATTAAGCAGCTTGACATTATCGTTTGCTGACAGCATTAACTGTTTCTTGTGCACTGAAGGAAATAATGTGTGTTCTGGACTGTTGCCACAAAAAGAGAGAAAAACACATACCCCAGATTCCTTCATTCCCCATCCTCACTGGCAATGTAAGGGGTGAAATCATAACCAGGGGGCTCTCAGGCAGGATGAGGTGGTACCGCTTCCTGCCAAGCCACTCGGTCCCCTGTTCTGCCCATGCTGGGCATCAAACCGTCTCCATGTCACCTGTCATCTCTCTCACTGAGCATAGCAATCTCTTCCTTGCAGAAAAGCTCAATGAGATGGGGACACCTCTGACAGCCATTCTTAAACTAATTCATGCTGCTCAGCTTTCCCAGCGCATGATAACAAGACAATAACACAATGTGGTGTTTCTTTTTTGCCTGAGTTCACTTTCTTTTTTTTTTTTCTTTCTAAATCGTAGAAGTCCTGATCCCTCTTACCTAATGTCACGTAGCAGGAAATGCCTCACGGCAATTTATTCATTGGCTGCTCTTGTTCAGTATGTATTTGGACTTGAATATTCTATTTTCAGTTGTTGCTAATTTTTTGACTGGAGGGGTGACCTACATTTTTGTGAGAAACAATCAGAATTTGTGAATACGGTAAAAATCATTTCCAAAAATATCAATAAAGCTCCATGAGACCAAGGAAAAAAAATCTATGTGTTACCATGAACTGGTAAGCTGTAACTCTCCATCTAATATCTGATTGCTTCATTGCCGTAATATCCAACAGTAAATGAAATTAAAAGGAACAGAGGATTCAGGTCAGGCTTTTCTTAACCTGTGAGACTATTCAGTTTTCTTTTGCTTTCTACACCTAGCTGAAACTCATTTCTTAATTGATCCTATTCTGTTAATTGTGCCAGATTACATAGATATTGTATATTATGGAATAGGAAAGCAAAAGATTCCCACTTGCTAGCTTCAATCTGAACTCAAGCATCTAAAGGTCATGAATTAGGCTGGGAGTGATCATCTCTTCTCCAAGATATAAATTTTTTTTTTTTTCTAATTTAGCTTCATTTAAGCAAAAAATCTATATCTCTGTTTTCCTGGAAATAGCAAGACAAGCTAGAGAGAAAGTGAAAAAAACCTTCTGTCTAAAAAGCTTTCCTTGGTTTCATGTCTTCTGAAATATTTCTTTGAGGTCCCTTCAAGTGAGGGAAATCCTCAGCATTTTCTTCATGAATTTTGCAAAATTAATTTCTTCAGACCAGCCCAGCTGACAAGGAGCCGGGTCCAAATCTGTCCCAGTTAAAGTGGGGAGCTGTACATGTTGAACAGACAAGCTAACTTTGTTGGGGGATAATGCTATGGACCTGAAACTCAGCTTAACTCTTGATGAAGTACGGGCAAAGTAGTCAGTTGTTGTTGTTGTTGTTGTTGTTGTTGTTGTTGTTGTTGTTGTTGTTGTTGTTGTTGTTGTTGTTGTTGTTGTGTCTAACGAGTTCTGAGTAACCTGCGAGTCACCAAAATGGAAACTTGAGTTTTTGTCTCACCTTAGTTGACACTGAGCAGTTTCTTCTTAGCTGGAATTTGAGGATCAAACCCTATTTTGACTTAACTGCAGACTCTTGCCCCATGTGCAAACAGTCTGTTGTTTAACTCTGCCAAACAGGAAACACTCAGACACAGACACAGCAAAATGTCATGACCTAATGGATGAGGGCGCCCTGTGGATACATCCCATGCTCTGGCTGCCCATCAGGCTGATGGTTTGCTTAGATGGTTTACTCAGGACAGAGGTAACCAGAGGATTCATGTCAGTTTATTGCAATGTTTCTGTGTACTTTGTTTGAACAAGTATTGCTGTCCAAAGAATATTTAATAAGGTGCATAATAAAGCTAAATGATGTTTAATGAATAGAAATATTTAAATACATTAGCTGTATACTTAAATGATGTGTTTATATTTCTAAGTGTTTAACATTGCTATTCGCCAAAATATCTCTATAAAGGAAAAATTAGAGGAAAAAAAACATGCCTCATATTCTTTCTGGAGGGATTACTTTCAAAATATGTTTCTAGTTATAACATAAGGTTTATATTGTGCGTTGCAGATTTCTGTGTCTGTCCAATAAACATTTAGCTCCACATAAGCTATGTGGAATTGCTTTCTGGTTTTGACAGAATATCTGGTAATAGGAAGTCCTTGCTGCTATATTCAACATAAAGAAAAATCCGAGCTGTAAAAATATAGACAGGCTTCCAAATCCCTGCTGAGAATCTTTTTTTATTTTTATTTTATTTTTTCTAGGAATCAAGTGTTTTCTAGGTCAAAGCTAATTGCAAAATTCAAGGATAAGAATCAAGATGTCTCAAACTTCTGGTGTTTTTGGCTCCTCTGTTCAGGCTATTGGAAAACATTGCTTTTTCTTCCATCAGTTTTATTTGGTATGGCAGACTCTTTGGGACATACTCTGTTTTTACAGTGTCTTCTTAAAGTAAACACTTGGGAGTATGCAAAATAACAACAATTACTGCAAATTCCACTTTTTTTTTTTTTGTAAATCACTTTCAGCTCCCAAAGGAAAACTGGCCTCAGTCTGTATTAAGAGTGAATAGTTTAGTCTGCATAGCGACACAGATCTTCATCTTGCAGTCTTTATTCCAAATGGAGAATTTCTCCTTGCTGTTACCATAAGCTTGCTTACTTCTGGGCCAGGTGTCCTTAAGTAAGTGCTTTATCCCGAGGACCAATGTGACTGCTGCGCGCACAGTCTGTTCCCATCTTCTCTTTTTCATTTCCTTATTTCTCTGCATTTCCTTATTTTTCTGAACTCTGGGCCCATTAGCTTACACTAGTGGAAATGAATAGACAAAGGAATAAACATGGCAGAAGCCAGAGCTTCAATGAAACATTTTGTCCTCTGATTTGTCTTTCTGCCTTCAGGCTCCTTCCAGCCGCCGCTGCTCCTGGCTCCCCCTCTGAGAGGGACCTGCATCTCTTTTGCTTCGACCCTACAGCAGTGGCAACCTGAAGGGCTTGGGTAAATTTACCTCCAGTATTACCTCACGTAGAAATCAAGAGAGCCAGCCTCATGTTACCCTGGCCTTGCAGTGGCTGTTCTATGAATGACATGCATTACTGTGGAGAAGATCAGGCCATGACTGACCTCATCAGGCTACTGAAGAGAGGGACTGGACCACCTGTGCGTGTGAGCTGGGGGATCACCGAAAACCTGGGCCACATTACAGGGCCACCAGAGCAACTGCTTAAGTCATCTTGTCCAGCACAAGGAAAGCTTTTATTTAATGTCAAATAATAGGTACTAGGCTGTTCTGCTAAGGTTTTGATATCCCATTCAGAGGCCTAATGTCTGGAAGATCTTCATCTAAAGCCACTCAACTGTGGGTAGAAAAGTTGGCATTATTGATTTTAGACATATTTCTGTTTTCTGATTTACAGCATGTTTTCTTCTTAATGAAGCTTAAAGCATGAATGGCTAGGCAGAAGCACCACAAACAAATGTTGCTAAAACAATTAAGCAACACACAGATGGCTTAAATGTTGCTGTGTCAAAGTGGCAGTTTTATAAATGAAGCAAGTGTGAAAACCATTTATGATTTATAAATACGAAGTTGAGTGATTTTTAAGCAAACATGCTTTCAAAGAAAAACACTGCCCAACTTGATTAAGAGATTTAATAGGCAAAAAAGCTTTCCAGCCCAGATGCTCAGTAGCAGCTGTAACCTTGTGAAAATTGACCTATAACATAGCCACAGGGTTCTTGATTTCAAGAAGAATCTTCTCTTTAAGAAAATTGATTTGCTCTGCAAACCTTGACCCCTCACTATTTTTCATCCTCCAACAACCCCTGGGGCCCATGACCTCACCACAAGAAGTGACATGTATGAGACTCCCCCCTTCAGCCGAGCCGAAAGCTTTCCATGTAGGGTTTGTTGGGCCAAGGTTCATAGCAACAAATCTTTCCTTGTTTGGCTGCAAGATTAAGTCAAGATGACTGACATAATTGGCAAAACAGTTTTCTAACTGGCTTTTTACTTTTGAGATGACCTCTGTTTCTCCCATTAGTCTGCTGATTACAGGTCAATAATACTGTCAAGGAGAGATAAAATAATTTTGTCACTTAGAAATATTGTAATGGGATAAAACCTCTGCCTTGTCATATTGCTAAATTTGAAAAGATAATTGACCTGTCAATTTAAATATCAAACAAATGTCTCCATGCAGGCAATGCTAATAAATGCCAAGAAGTAGGTAGAGATGAGCGCAGCTGGCAGGTAGGGGGCCAGAATTTGTCATCTGAGAGCTCTGAAGATGGGATAATTCTCTAAACTTTATCTAAATTATCCAAGCTTTTGTGCTTAGCAGACTATACTAGGTGTATTTATTTTAGGAGCGATCTTTCATGCAATCCTTGGCCCAGCCACAAGTGGGAGATGATTTTTATTGAAAACTGTTATTTCAGCCTGTCACCTCCTGAACCTAGATGAAAAGTGAGCAGACATGAAAAATAAGCACACCGCTAACTCCTCCTTACTTCTCTGCAATGAATATTCCTTTCAAAGGTCATTTGCTTGTTTGACTGTCAACACTACAAGCTTTGTCTCTTGCTGCCTACAGTAATGTTCAAATAATCCCAAGTTTGCCCCCATTTCTTTAGGCAGAGTTATTATTAATTGAATAAGCGATTGACTGGGGCATTGAGGGCCTGAGGAAGGTTTACACTAGATTTCAGTCGCTATTTGTTACATGTGCTCTGCTCACAGGATTTGCCAGGCTCTTGCATTTCTTAGCTGCGTTCTGTAACATGCTCGGTCCTACTTTCTGCTGGTGAATTGCCCCTCGATTCCCTCTGGCAGATCCCTGGTGTTTCTCTGGTATAAGTGAAAAGAAATGAACTCAACTCAGGACACCCAGCTGAAGTGAGGTCACTCCGGGAGTGCTCAGTGCTTTTGGGATTAAAGTGTCCATTCTCAAGCAGGGAGATGTGCTGAGAGACATTCACAAGAAATATTATCCAAAAGCAGGAGAGTGAGAACCAGGCTTGCGCATTTGAGGATTTTTGTGGCCAGTCCCAAAAGCTTCATAGAAAATAGTGGTCCAGGGTTTGCCACAGAGGTGGTGACATGGACGAGGAATGAGAGGTCAATGTGTTTGCCAGAGTGCAGTCTAAGGAGAAGAACAAATTTGCATCGCAAGACAGCCAAAATTTATAAAGCCAGCAACCAAGGCATGGTTCATACGAATGAGTTATGGCCCATCTGAAAAACAACATCATTATGTAGAGGCATGAATGAAAAGGCCCTTTCTTTGTGGAAAGAGAGAAAACAGTAAATCAGAACCTCCAAGCATGAAGGAAGGAAGAGAAGATGAAGTCTGCAGCTTTTGTTTAGGGTTGATGATACAGATTTGAGTAAACCCTATCAATTTCCATGGTACAAGGTGACTGCAGCCCAGAAGTACTCCTGCCCCGTCCCCAGTCAAAAGAAAGTTCTTCACATCTGATGAAATGATCAAATTGGGTATTTTCTCTGTAAAAGCGCCTTCTTCATGTCATGTCCTGCTTTCCATGCAAGGGCAGATTTTAATCAGAGGTTTTACAGCTCCTCAGGACATAGAGGCCTTTCTATCAGCTCACAGATTTTGTTACACAGAGTTTTCTTTGTACTTTGGAAGGTTGAAGAATTGGCTCCATATGAGTCTGTAGAGTTTATAAAATCTGCAAGCACTAAACTCTGTTGGCTTTCTGTGTGAAAATAAATGTGAGCCTGGAAACCTATGATTCTGACCTGAAACAGAGCCCACAGATACATAAAATAGTCTTGAAACAGAAATGCCCCATCGAGTGTTCGTGTAACTCAGTGGTAAATACCAAACATTTTGAAGCTTTAAATTAGACCTTCAAAACCTTGAAATTTTCCTTAAAGTCATATTCTGTTAAATAAGTAAATAAATAACTATTGGGTTTCTTTCATTACTTTCTTCTTCTGAGCAATTTGTGACCACACTTTCAAGTTCTTCTCTTTGATGAAGAAATCTAGAAACATACCTTAGAAAAGAAAGAAAAAGTATTGCATAATTGTGTAACCCACGACTTCCCAGATTCACTCATAAAAAAGACTCATGATACACATTCAGTCATGTAAAAAGTGGTATCTTCCCCTCCAGAAGTAAAAGAGAGCTGAATAAGAGAACAGATATCCTGGCATCCTGAACAGCTTTTGGCCCTGAGATGGTTAATGTTGTAACATGAGAAACTGCATCAACTTCTGAGCATCCCTTAAAGAAATTCAGAGTCTTTAAAGCTTTCAGAGTACAGCAGCAGCAGAATCTGAGGGGAGTGATTGAGATACTGAAAAAAAAGACATTGGTTTCCCATTTTTTTCTGCCCTGTGAAGGATGCCTGCACATTTATCCTCTTTCCACCTGCAGGCATACGAAAACTGGAAGTACTGGAGGGACGCGTAGCAGGAAGAGCCTTGCAATCAATTGCATCACTCGCTAATTCCCGGAGGGCACTGACTCAGAAATGTCCTCTGCAAGGCCAATTCCTGCTGTGCTGCTTCCAGGGAGACTGCAATTTGTTCTTATCCTCCCAGGAGCAAATTACAGGATAGTGTGTGTATATATATATATGTTATATAAATGTATATATATTTATAACTTCAGGTAGTGGAGGAATTGTAGCAATATACCACTCCATGTCCACCCCACCTTATCTGCTGGCCCCAGCATTGGGGCTGGGCAGGTAAGAGAGCGCCTTATTATTTATTATATTAAACACAGCAGGGAAAAGTATTAATAGGGTGTTAGGCTGGCCTTAAAGAGCTGTGAGAAACAGCAACCCTTGCTCTAAAACTGATGTATTCTATGGCTGCAGATGAGTGCAGCCTTTAGCCTCTGTGCTACAGAGATGATGCTTGCTCATCCTCCCAGGAAAGCTGAACATCCAAACAGATCCTGGAGATGAAATGGGCCCATAAGGGCTCCTCTAATCTCCCAGCATTGCCATGATGGGGTCACACGCTCTTGCTTGCTGGAAGACAAGAATGAAAAAATGTGCTGGATAATAAGAAATGTTACCCTTCTTGCATCAGCTGCCTCTCTTGCTCTTCTGCCACCCCATCTTCTCAGTGTTATTTGTCCCCTCTATATCATAAGCAGCTCATGCTGAGACTTCACTTAACTTTAGTCATCTGGAAATGAAGCTGCAGGTCCCGCAGAGTCTCTTTAGTCAACGGGAAAAGATAGTGCAAAAGTCCTGCCTATCTTTGGGTGAATTGCCCTTTGGGAAAGTCTGTATATCTGCATTAGACCAAACACTTGAACTTTAAATGGCCAAAGGTATTCCCACTGGGAGAGTTTGAGAATTTGCTGATGTCTCCAAACACTCAGCAGAATCCACTACTTGGTTATAAATGTCAGCCTGGGATCAGGGTCCCTGGCTTCTCTGCTCTCCTAGTAAGTCAGCATTCACCTCTTTTCCTGAAGAACCACCAAAAGGTCCCACTGGTCCAAAGCAGCTCAGAGAGCCTGGGCAGCTTTCTGCACAGGAGCTTCTTTCATTGTGAATTTCAAACCAGGAATAGTTCACATTGTCCTTGCACACAAATATGCACCCATATTCAAAATGCTTATTTGATATATAAATAGCAACTGCATTAACTATTCTAGTGACCAGAACAAAGGAGGGCTCAAGGGAGAGGAGAGACTGGAGAAGTTAGTAGAGGCTCACAGTCTGTATATCCCTATGTCAGCAGTGAGCACACACAGAGCAAACCTAGAACAGAAAAAACTCCCACCCTCTGACAGCTGCTGGGTGGCTTTTGAGAACTGAGTCACGAGGCCTTGACCCAGTTTCTAGCAGACAGGTGTCCCAGCCACAAAACCACCATCACAGGTGTCACTATTGTCAGTAATTTCAGCAGAAGAAGCCCTAACTGATTGGGTTACACTCAGAAAGGTCGTGTAGTCAAATTCGTCTACCAAGGACTCCTCTTGGGCAGCCATTCCTATGATTTCCAATAACCAAGTCTGGTGATTTATGTGTTTTTCCTGGCATTATACCTGTCTCATTGCTTCTTCATTTTCTAAAAGGTATTCACTGGCCTTTTGGTGTGAAATTCCTGAAGGAAAACCAGTACCTAGGGACAAGCCCTGCAAGTCAAACTGATTAGAGTAAATTCTGTCCAGAGTATGTCCCTTGCCTGTGTACTATGAGCAGTGGTTACTCACAGCTTTGGAATGAGGTATCTCTCTCTGCAGCATTACTGCCCAAAATAAACACTATTTCTTGGCAAGATCTGTTTTTTTTTTTTTTTTTTTTTCCCCAAGTATTGAGAATCAAATGACATTTGCTCATGGCTCATCTGAAATCTGTAGCGAAAATCTGCTTATCATCCCACATCTCTGTTTTCATCTGGTCCACATCCTCTTGCTGTCCATGTCAGCACAGTCCCACTCAAGCCAGTACCACTCGTAGACCTTACAAGTCTGACCCCACTGTTTTAATACATGGTCTGATTCTAGCACTGCAGTCTGAGCAGCTTGGTGCTTCACACGTGATTTGTACATAATTTACCTTTTCAAAAACAGGCTTTCTAATAGAACAGCCACTGTTGACCCAAATAATCCCACACCTGATTGGGGGGGCTATGCATCTGATTTGCATAACCTCTAGGAAGCTGGATGGCAGCGGAGATGGGCAATAATAGCAGTGTAAATAGCCTTAAGTGAAAATATATCAGTGGCAATGTACCAGTTTATCCTATCAAGCTCGGTTTACACTGGCGAAAAAAAATAAGAGAATACATTATGTTTTCATAAAAGATTGACCTCAAGTGTTTTGGAAGACAGGATAGACTACATTCAAGGCAAAACAGACCTGCTGTGCATAGTTATTCTTTAAGAGGGCTTGCTAGGGTTCATATACCCGTGCCCTTTATATTTGCTTCTGAAACAGGAGGGGAAGGGAGCGCCTAACAAATGACTGTGTGTAGCTCAACACCTCCAGCTGGCCCATTTCCCACTATATTTTGCTTGATAAACAGTTAATCCCTGAGTATAGTGTAGCTTGCATTCCTCCAAACTTATCATTAATCATGGAAAAATCCAAGTTGTCCTAGCACTGTGTGAGTGCCTATGAACAGCTCCTTTGATAAGAATGTTTTTACATGCCTGGAGGGATTTAGCTTTCTGGACCTCCATCCTATAAGTAATAGACATACTTTCCTTTACATGTGAGTCTGCTTTCATTGCTGGGTTTCAAGCCACAGAGATTTTGCAGGGAATGCTTGAAACAAGAAACTGTACTGTGCTCATTCATGTTCCTCCATTGTATTTGTATCATGACATTTGTAGCCTGGCATGGTGTTATACAGAGGCACTTTCAGCAGCCAAACAGACAACAGAGAAAGGAGGGAATTTCTAAAGTGGAAGAAAGACAAAATCAAATGCTAATTTTTAAGTGTGAAAACATTTAGGTAGCCACACAGCTATATTTCTTGTTAATACGTAAGATGACTAGAGCAAAGTAATGAATTATTTACTGTCTTACCCAATCAATGGGAAAAATAGACCACTGTATAATAGATAACCTTTAAAATAGATGGATATTTAACATAACATACAGTATCGAGCTCTTTTTTTCATGAGCGTAGTTCAACACTTGCCTCTCCACTGTATACCAGACACATGCGTAGGCTGGGCTGTGGATTATTACAGCTACCTAGTCTGACCTTGGGCATGGGAAAGATAAAACCGTGATGATGTGACAGAGCCCCAGTGACTTTCAGCTGATATAACATCACATGCCTTTCACAAAGAGGGGCCAGTCCTCCTTTGAAATAGCCAAAACTTCCAATGTTCAGCTTCTCTCTTTGTTAAAAAAAGAAAATCTATTTCTATTTTCAATTATTCTGACCTCAACTTTCAATCTTTGATACCTTTCCATTAGTGAAATAAAAGACCTCTCAACCAAGAGATACATTTACTTTCCATAAGCACCTACAGTGTTTAACTTTCTGCCGGTAGATGTTAAACATTGCAGCTCAGAGGATGGCTTAAACATACGGCTGCAACAGGCAGCCGCAACCTTCAGCTAGACCTGAAGGTAGGTATTTAAATTGACAGAGCACACATAGCTCAATGTCAGATAGCTGCTAAGGATTCTAAGAACTTCAGTAAATGATAGTCTTAATGAAAAGGGCCTTAAAAGTGGGTAAATCTTGTTTTAAAGAGATATTGCTCGTAGGCATGCTGATTGCCCAACATTGACGCCATTGATGACTTCCTGTGCAAACAGGTCATTTTAGAAAGTTGGCGTCTCAGCAAAGCAGAGCCTGCAGCATGTCCCCAGCCAGCAGGCGCCCCTCTCTGCACACACCCTCACACCAACACCTTCCCTTGGATGTGCTGCTCGGCTTGCGAGCCACAGAGACGAGGGAAGCCGCGCGCATCCTCCCAGCCCCGTTCCCACCGCCCGCTGGCGGGCATGAGCTGTATCGAGTGAAGCACTGGCACCACTCCCTCCCTCCTGGAAGAGCAAGCAGAGCAAATACGACGCTGGAATTCCCCAAGGTCCCAGTGCCAAAGCAATTCCTGGGCAGCGTGACACAAGCTGACCCTTTCACATGGTCCTTCTTCAACTGCACCCAAGATCTGGGCTGGAAATAGCCTGTTTAAAAAAGAATCAGGTCTGATGACTTCCATCTTTTAAAGTCACAGCAGATGTGAATAGCCAGTAGGTGGCAGAGGAAGAGACAGCAAATAAGAGTAAAAGGAACATACTGGATTTCTCCATGCATATGGATATTTGAAGATTTGCTTCTTATTGAGCTTTTGCAAAGAAATTAACACTGGTTTGATGTTTATTAGATTCAGAGATAGCACCTGTTAAGATTTACTTTTTTCTATATTTTAGAACATATTTTTATTTCATTTACTTTGAGGGGATGGTGTGCAGGGTATTTGTATCGGTGCTGTGTGGACAGACTATTTTAGTGAAGCCAGAATTAAAACGATCCTTCTTAAAAGGAACACTGAAAGGAAAATTCTCTTCAAATTAATTCATATTTGTGATATTTCAGGTCATTATAGTTAGAAGAATAAAGAAACAAAGTGTTCAGAACCTCACACTGCAATTTTGAAGCATTTTCCAAATTATAACTCAGTTAAAGAAAGGCGAAAGGTCTCCCATGACCCTGGTGGCCAAAGCAGGGCTAAACCCCTCTATATCTCACCCTGCAGTGCATCTCCTTCATTGAACTGTACCATCTTCCCTCCCACTTGGTCATAGTGATGGTTCGTGAGGATGTTGCCTGAGATACTGAACTTTGGAAACACTTTGTATTGCGATAATTTATGTCATAAACAAAGATGTTCAAGAACATCCCTTAAAAGTGATATTTTCTTCTTGGCAGAGCAGGAACCTCTTCTTGTGATAAGGGTAAGGGAATACAGAAGTGCAGTGTTTAGCAGCACAGCACAGGAACTTAATTACCCCTCTAAAACAACCATTTTAATGGTAACGAATAGTTACATCCCTTGCCATAAGAGACACATGACAGGCACAAGGGGAATCATATTAAAAATAAATCTCAATCCAGATGGAGAGTCTACTTTTTGTCAAGCAGATGTAGCCTAGTCCCTGTTCTCATTTCCTTCATTTTCAGGCAGTATTCTCTAGCTCTTTGGCACAGAACTAATCAGAGCAAATAATAGTTTATGGATATCTTGGAAGAATATAAAGGCAATCCTCGAAGTACCCATTTCCTCTGTATTAACTCCTGGAACCTAGGAAACTTCTGTCAGCCAGATCCATGCTGGAATTGCCATTATTTTTTCATTTCATTTGTGGAAGTGCTGGAATTTGGGGGCTGAAGAAAACTAGGACATTGCTTTGATTTCATGTCCAATAAAAAGTAAGCTAACTTGTTTTGTACCGGTTTGGATACTTAACAGCTTACTGAAGGTATCTGGACTCCTGAAATTTCTAGGAAATGAAAGCAAATCTCCACTTCTCACAAAACTCATGTGTCTGACCAAAAATGACAAATCAGAGAGCGGAAAAGGAACTGGAAAATGCATATTGCACACACAGACACAGTTGTACACATTCATTTCACATGTATGTCTTCATACATGTTTACACATACATACATATATTTATTTATGTATCCATGCTCATGAACATCTGTAGTATGGCTATCACTCTAAACATTATTTCTTAACAAGATGGCTACAGAGATGGGCAAGATATAAATAAGATTAAATAGATGCAAGAAAATTAGTTAGAAGAATAAAAACAAACAGGACAAATTCCGACTTGTAAATACAGACTCTACTAATTCTGGCTTAAGTGGGCTCAGCATTGGTTCCCATCCTTCTGAATGGAAGTTGAAGGAGAGCTAATCAAAGGGATTGGATATTTTAGAGTGAATTTAATTGCAACAACCAGAAGAGAACTACATTTTTAAATCAGTGGTATTTCACTTGAAAAGGAACTAAATAACCAAAGGCATTAAATCCAATCCCATGGAGGCCCATACTCCGCAGGCTCTGGCACATTCAGAGGTTCAGGGTCTATGCCCAATATCCTGACTCCCTCCTGTGCACACAGCACGTATCAAACTCCGTAACTCGGCCTCAGGGCTTGGCAGAGACCAAAATCTGAAGATTGCCCCACAAAAGGATTATACAGAGAAGTGGTCTTAAACTCAGTGAATTGGCTAGTTCAGGTGCCCTTTAACTCTCACTGACAGAAACTCACTATTTTAAAGGGATATCAGTAGATATTTGGAGTTAAAGTGCTTTTAAATAAATAGCCCTTTCTGAGTGCACTCCAGGCAGCTTTTTGTGTTCATACTTTTCTTCAAGAACATGAAAAAGCTGTAAATTAAATGGGTCTTTGCAGCATAATTTGCCTTTGCCCCCCTATAAGCTTTGGATGCTGGAGTGGTTCACATTTTCATCCTGTGCCTTGCACATGTCTAAACTGATGATCAATGTCTCATAAATAAACAGCTGTGATTGGAAGAAATGAAAAAGTGGCTAAATTCAGTCTCCTAAACCTGGATGTTGGCACCCAAATAACTGGCCAGCCTTCCAAAAGCCAAGCCCCTGGAAATTTCCAGGGATCACAGTTGCCATACCAACTGCTGTCAGTACTGCAAAAGCAGGTCACCTATTTAGATGCCAAAATGCAGCAAAAGGGGTCTAATTTCAAACTTTTTTTTTTTTTTTTCCAGAAGATGGGGCCAAGAACGCTGACAGTTGGGAAGAGTTTCGCCTTTGATGATGGTCTCCAGCCATTCTGGCTGGAGCTACACAACTGCTACAGTCCTGCAATGGGGAGATGTCTGGGGAGGCAAGGGACGGGGTGTTAGCAATGACTGCTTGGCTTCAGCTGGAGCATTTTGGTGCTCACACCTGGAGCAGCGCAAGGTGCAAGGTAGGCGAGACGCAGGGCACAGCTCAGATCCCTGCACGGTGAGGACGTGTGCTTTGGTGTCTTTACGCACTGAGAATGATGGAGATGCTGCGAAGATGGGTGCATGCCCAGGTGCTCACTCAAGTTGGTCCAGTCCCTCCTGTAGCCCTCCTGGTCTTTGTGGGGTCACAGCCCCTCTGCCATCTTCCAGTGGGACAGAGGAGCAGTGGGCAAGGCCAGATCAGATGCATCCCCATTTAGCACCCTTCTCTGGGGCTTTAAGTACAGCCCCTACTGCCTCTGTCTGACCTTAGGCAAGTCACTTAACCTCTCAGTTTTAAGCTGGAGCAAAGACATTGCTGCTTCCTTTTCCCTGTGTTTTGTCTGTTTACTTCAGCTCAGGTGTAAGCTCCTAAGGGCAAGGTTTGTCTCCTCTTCTTGGCGTGTTCAATGCCTATCAAAACAGAGCCTTGATCTCAGCTGGGGCCTTGAGGCACGACTGCAGCATGGTTATTATCGTTAATAACAATAATAATTAGTGCAATCACATCAAAGACTCTGACTGTATGAGTCATTTTGGGGGTAAAGTTAGTCATTCCAAAGAGCAATAGGCATATGTAAACTTTAGCCAATGCCAAGGTTTCTCTTTTTTCCCAGCATTTATGAATTCACCCTTGGGAGAATGGGTGAGCAATACAATCCGAAAGGTCTCAGCCCTGCCAGTGTTTCCATGTGGAAAGGCACTTGTGCTCACATGCCGACAGTTGGAAGGTTAATGGTGTAACTTTGCTCTCTATAATTCAGTTACATAAATACCCTGTGTGGGTTTTCTGGATCATAGGTGAAACTCCCTTCCATATCGAGCCTTCTTTGAACTCAATGCAGTATCTGTCATTGCCTCTAGCTGGAACAGGGGCCTTATGAAACCCAGAGAATAGCGTGAGATGCCAAAATTATCTTTCTGTTGTTAATTATTAGTTTTTTGTGATGTTTAGTGCTTTTTTTCCAGGATTTTTTCATTGGTTGAATGAATCAGAATAAGATTGTCTTGAAAGGGAGAAAAGAAATGGCAAGATGAATTATTTATTAAAAGAAGATATTAAAATGAGATTTTTCACCTAAAAGAAAAGGCCTGAAGCCAAACAACAGGCTTGCACAGGTGCAAAATAAGACACAAGAGGGAGCTCACATAATAAATAATGGGGATAAATAAATGTTTTGAAAACAGTCAAAACCTAGTTATTTTAGAGAATGATGGAGAAAACGCCATTAAAAAAACCCTATAATTCTGGATTCCTGTTGCTGTTCTTGTTATCTCTCTTGTTACTCTCACAGCCTATAGGAACACAGTCACAGAAGAGGATCTCTGTGCACAGATTACAATAGCTTCCAATTCATGGGTAGGATAGAAGATGGAGACCCAGCCAAGAGAGTACATGGAGACAAGACTTTATTCTTAAGTCTAAATCTGATCAGTGAAAAACTTTTCATTATTAAACTTGCCATGAAGGTAAGGTTGAAATCACCAGTAATTGCAGTGCCCTCGATCTGTTGGTAGTGACCCACTGTCCCTTCAGCTGGACACATGCTTCCATAGTGCCAGACCCTCACTCTTCCATCTTTCTGAGGCTGTGGCTGCATGTCCCCCTACACATATGTCCCAGCCCTTCTCCAAAACGCTGAGAGAAGAGCTGCACACCTGGATGGCTGCCATCCAAACCTAAGTTTGCTTATTGCAACTGTTCTGGGTACATATATACTCATAGGTTGTTGGATAGTCAGTAATGAGTTGATAGTTCAGGGGAAGCCACATATACATCCTGAAGATACACATTACATGGGGTATCCATGAATGAACAAAAGCAACTTGTCCACAGGTTTCATGAAGATCAGCCAAGCCTTAAGCCACTAGAGATATATCAGAGACAAGACTCATATTTCTACCCATAGAAAGATTGCAATTACTATAACTGCAAGGAGATACCTTCCTTCATACTCTAGGACTTCTCTTCAGCATCAGTAAAATAACCATGAGAATTAGAAAGCCATTCTCTGCCCTTCAGCAAAGAGGAGAGTGGGTTCTTATGCAATGACATTTGAGTCTCTGGTGCAAATGTACCAACCTGTATCAGCAATGACACCATCTCTTTCCTCTGCTCTTGTAGTGCAAAGGGATTTGCTCAGTCGATAGTGCCACTCCTGGGGAATTCAATAATGTGTTCAGCTCCTCTGAGGTGTTTGTCAAATGAGCCATTGAGTAGCTCAAGATGAACTGATCCTGCTTATGAGACTTCATTAGCCATATGGCTGTGGACTGTTTTTGACTTCACAACACAATAGCTCTCAAAAACCACCTGAAGATTTAATATCCTCTGATACTTGCATCAGGAGCTCCATAGACTTGAGAGAACCTGAGGTGAATGTGTAAGATTTGACAAAGACTGTGGCCCTAACGGTGTAGCTACCTGGAAGGGACACTGTCGCTGCACCTGCCCTACATCAGCCTAGCCGTGTCATATGTACACTGCAGAAGGGAACCATAGCTCAAGTAACAGAAATAAGCTTTACATTGACAAGTGCAAGTCCTGAGATCTTTCTTCATTATAATACTCTGGCGCACACGGTTCAGTCTGCAAAGCCATAATGCCTGATGCTCTAGATCTCCACGCTAAGAGTGATTCTTTCCAGGCTCCTACAGGCAAAGTTGATGATTTCTTCAGCGGAGAGACAACTTCCCAGCCAGACTCTGCAGCTGTGGATTTGCAAAAAGCTGGACCCTGGATCCTGGGCTGGCAAAGACCATTCTCACAGTGCATTTGATCTCCGGAGAGGAAGGAGTACATACCCTGCCTGGCACCCTGGCCAGCTGGCTCAGGAGGAGCAATGCTGGCTTTCACTGTGCAGGCAGGTGCTTGCTTCCCCTCCCCATCAGATGCGGAGAGTGAAGGAACAGCTGTAAATGGAGCAAGGCTAAAAAGACTGGAGAAATAGAGATTTAAAAGAAAAAAAAAAAAAAAAAAAAAAGCCTGTCTGGCTTTGGAAATATGACTAGTTTTACATCTAAATTAAAGAGAAAGTTTTGCTAGTATTTCTGGAGTAAAACAATTGCCTAGTACCAGAGCTACACATTTCTGAGAAGTGAAAATAAGCCATATGTCTTCCATAAAAACATCCTGATACAGTTCAGCCTGCTCTTTATGCTTTCTGGTAAATCTTTTTTTTAGAAGCCACAATTAAAGCGAGCAATATTTTTGTTTGCCAGAAAGCATTTGCAGTTCTGTATTATTCTTCATCTCTACCAGTTTTCATTTTCGATTGTCAAAAATGTGTCGATCTGTTATCATCGACACATGGTAAAATAGTTTTAATTATCTTCAAGCTCAAGTACAAGGAGTTTTTATAATACACTTGGGTTTATTTCACTTTCAGTATCTATGCTACCATAATGCAAGTGTTGCTCAAGGTTTCTTCTTCAGTCTCTCCCCTCCCTTTTAGTTCATAATAAAGACAGCTCACTTGAGCAAAGAGTTCCTTTGAAATGTTAATCCTCCTCAGATGTGTTTTTTGTTAGATCAGCTGCACTGTTAAAATACTTTCTCTTTTCCCATTAGTTTGAATGCAGAATAATACTTATTAGCCATACGGACACAAAGTAGCTCCTCTGATAAAAGCAAATGAATTTAAAGCTTCATGTTAAACGATGAATTAACCATCATATAGGATGCAAAAACACACAGTTAAAGAAAACTGAGTAGCTTGCCCCCGTCTTATCCAAGACAATCTAGAAGACAAAGAAAAAATATTCCAGACTCTGCCCCAAATGCAACCTAAAATCCATACAAAACCATACAAAGGAGAGTGAATATAAAAACCTAGAGAAAAGGGCTTATTAAAACCTTCTTTTTGACCATTGTTTTTTATTAGCCTTTGTTTGGCGCTTCAGCAATGAAATCCCCCACAAGCTAAAACTTTCCTTCAGAAACGTATGTGAAAGTGGATCTTTCTGCTCCCTGTCTTAGCTCAGGTGTGATCAGCCCTGGCAGGAGATCGCACGCTCGGTGTTGATCCTCCCTCATTCCCTGCCCACCTACCAAGCCTGAGGAACCGCTGCGCTTCTATAGCGCAGGCAGCTCTGTGATTGCTTCTGAGTGAATTCTGGGGGAATGCGTACGGCTTCCCTGGGGCACGGAAAGAATTTTAGGTGGGTCATCAGCAGTCAAATACTAAATTATTTGCACAGGTTGTGTAAGATCAGCAGCCAGGAAAGCGGAACTGGGACACTAACACCAAAATCTAGGTGAATCAATTACTTTTGGCAAAAGGATCTGCTGGATTCAGGTAAGAAGAGTATGTTTGGGAGGACATTAAGGATAACGTGAGGTCAGAACCTCATATGGTGTGCAGCAAAGCCTTTAGTAGACTTTCAGTAGACTTCAGGAAATCCGGTGTTATTTTGAAACTCTGCCTATCATTTTGAAGTAAGAGATGCCTGAGTCCTAGGAGAATTTTGAGTCCTAGTCTGTACTTCAGTGAGAGCTCAGCCCTCCTGAAAATATGTCCTTCGCTATTGTTCCCAGATTTAAACACTTTGTGCAAGTCCAAACATGGAAGAACAACAATGAAGCAATAAAAGCTGGCGTGCATTAAGCCTCTGTTCACATGTACAGCTCGCGGAGGGGCAGGAAACTGGTACTATTTACTTAATGAGGAATAATAGATGAGTTGACGTTGGTTGCTATTCAGCCTGTGTTTCCACTGCTGGCACGGATGGGCACCTCTGCTCATCCTCTGCTGCAGTCCTACCTGCTCGCTCACTGCCTCTAGCCCTTGCTGATGGCTCCAGCAGATCTCCAGATTCCAGCGACTGACAGAGAGCAGATTTGCAAATGTGCGCCGGGCTAACATGATTAGGCCTGTGAACATGCAAATCCTCTGAATGAATTTTGGTTTCATGCAACTGACGTAAATAAAAAGGATCCTCTTTATGTAGTGCTTAAGCAATTGATGTATGAACAGGGCTGCCAGAGATGATTTCATTCATCTCTTTGGTGAAATGTACGGAGAACTGCACTGCAGATACCCCCAGGGTGTCATTTTCACGATAATCAAAATAAAACACAAACATGCTCTACAACAGTTTACAACTAGAACTGAAGGCAAATATCTAATCCCAGGAAGCAAGGGAAGTTTCCAACCATTCAGTAGATAGTGGATCCTAACCAGGCCCCACAGCATCTGTGCCAGCTCTGCAAAGATTTCTCAGAGGATTTTGGGGGCTATGTATAATATCTTTCAGGAAGACCTGGTAGGCAGAATCACAGAATCACAGAGTGACTGAGTTTGTAAGGGGCCTCTGGAGAGCTTCTAGTCCAACTCTCCTGCTCAAGCAGGGTCACTTTCATCCAAAAACACTGTGACCAAGTTGTGCTCTCATACAAGCAGACATCCATAGCTCTTGGCCTTGTGCTGTGGCTGAGATCAAAGCCTAGAAATAGTATCTGCTCATGTATTTTTGCTACTTGTTTAAGTGAATTCTCCAAGACAATCTTCCTTTAACATGCTACCATGCCTCCAATCTAGGAGGACACTGTAAGGATCTTTTTATCCTGAGTGGAACGGCCCTTAGACAAACTTTTCGCTGAGCGAACCCTGTAAGCTACCTTGGTTTACAGCTTGTTGCAGTGGAAAACAACCAGAGGTTCATGGCAAAAACCTCACACAGAGATCAATCAGGTTACTCTGGTTAATCCCTACTCTCTCACTTGGCAGTAGATTATAACCTCTTTCTCAAAAGGTAATTTATATTTCTTCCAGGAGAACGTAAGGTGGATTCTAGCTACACTACTAACATTTGCAGGAACCAAAGCAACATCAGGCAGAGAACGATCTGCTTGAGTTTTCTGCTGAAAGGACAAAATACTTTGTTGAGGGAATGATTGTTGTGAGCAGCACTGTGGACTGATGACCCTTTAACTGGCGAAAGAGAGTGAGGAAGAGGGGGTCATTGAGTGAAGGCTCAGTGAAGAAGGCTCTTGGCACTTCCCTTAGGGATGAAGCCCACCGGGGTCCTCTTCAGGAACATCTTATATAGCATATTAAAAGAAATGCTTGGGTCAGGCAGCATGGAGTGTGCTCTTGATGCTGATAAAAAAAAGATAAATGGTACCTGTTTGAAAGAGGCAGTTATGATAATTTGAGACAGATTTTTATGGGAGGAAAAGGCCCAACTTTTAAATAGAAAACCAATATGTCATTAAATCTGGGGAGATGGAAACCACTAGAATTTTTCATCTTAACTTGAAAACCTTGGTATTTTTATAATTTGCTTTCTTATTCTTGTTCCCCCTTTTTTTTTCCTCGTGTTTCTTCAGCAGTAAAATAGGGAGACAAGAGAAAAAGCTGAGATAGAACTAGAAAATTCACATTTAGAATTTTCATCTACAAAGATGAAATTTCAGCTAAATTAAAAAAAAATGACTAAAAGACAAGTCAGCTGCTTCTTTTTAAAGTATTTCTATGTCATTTTTAATATGTATTTTCTTCATTTTTAAGCAGTTGTACCCATATCCAGCCTTCCATTTTGGTTTAAGATACAGAATATTTCAGGTACTAGTTTGCTTCAGATCCCATTCACATGTTGTGGACTGTATCATAAAATACACCACCAGTGTATTGATAAATCATTTTAACTATGGATGAGGAGGCCATACCGGTGAGTGCAGCCAGCTGCAGGCAGGAGCCATCGCTTTCAGCTAGTCTCCTTACTGAATCAATGGGGATGCTGCAGAATTTCATTCATTGCCAAGAGCTCTTGGAAGATGTTTTGGGACAATTAATCTTCTGCTTGATGATGGCCTCCGTCTCTGGATTAATATGCCTTTTTTTTTTTTTTTTTCTTCCCCTGATTGTGTTAAGCAGCTGCAGGGAAGCTTTGGAAGAAGCTAGGAGATAAAGTAAGCTGGTTGCATGGGTATATCCAGACAACCTGCAGAATCATAGCGAAATATACACACAAATATACATTGATTCTGACCAATAACAGATATATGCAGTATCCTTTTTTTACGCTGTTGCATGCCATAGGTGAAAGAGTTAAAACTAAAAGTAGTCACTGTCTGATAGAGATTTTCTGATAGACCCTTTCTTACAACAAAACCAGGAAATTCACAGAAAAAAATAGTCTGGACTCAACTTTCAAGTAAGCTCTTTAGGTCCATTCACTGCTCAGCTTAATGAGCTTCTTTCCTGCAATCTACCCCAATATATTTAAAGTCACGAGTTCAGCTATGGATGTGATGTAAAGGAACTTGAATTGTTACAACTTTTAACAAGTCTATTTGTGTTTTGGGTTATTTGGTTGTCATAGTCTACAGTATTGTCTTCCTTACTAGCGCTATATATAATGTAGAAATGGGAACTTTTTATCTTCTTTTTGAGTCTCTAGAGCGAAATGCAATTTTAATATATCTCAAAATTATCTTTAGAGTTTAGGATATTTTCTCTCTAAAGAGAGTTCAGCCACTTCTAATGCCAAAGTTTCAGTTCTGAGTTGTTATTACTGTTCTGTTCTTTTGTTAGCTCCAACAGCATATTATAAAATTTCCCTATTTTATATTTTAATGTATTTTCTAGGCGCAGTGGTCACTCTTTCAAAGGAGTATAAAGTGGTTATTGTTAATACATACATGCTGGGTAACAGCAAATGTTTCTGGAGTACTAGGCTTTCTGTAATGGCATTAATTGAAGAAAAAAAAAAGGAGATGAAGTAATACTGATCTCTATGACAGCCTC
Source organism: Nothocercus julius (assembly GCA_013398735.1). Lineage (NCBI taxonomy): Eukaryota > Metazoa > Chordata > Aves > Tinamiformes > Tinamidae > Nothocercus > Nothocercus julius. The sequence goes on from VZSV01000009.1 coordinate 595,028, forward strand.
TGTCTGCAGGACAAGGATTTAATTCAGAATTAAGCCACATTAGTGTTAAAGAAGCCATTACTCACTTGCAAATTTTTCCCTCAAAACCATTTCATTGCGCAGTGCAGTAAGCTGGTACATTTATCCACAAACATTTGATGACTGATGCTTTATTTTGCCTTTGAATGTTTCTTTAATCAAATCTCAGTGCTTAAAAATATCCAGTAACATAGTTACCATTTTGCTTTCACATTAATAGGTCCGTTATTCTATCGCTTTGAATTATGGACCCCTTTAAACAGAGAAAAAAAAAAATCAGGTATCAATGCAAATGATACAAACCCTTTATAGAATTTAGCCTAATGTAGATAAATAAATGCATATTTTTGTATGTCTTTCTTTTGTCATTTGTTAGCAGGTGTGGATTTACTTATGTTTTGCATTAGCTAGAGAAAACTTCGAGTTTTACCAAAATGTCGTTCTGACAATGCATAAAATATCTTCCTCCCAAGTTTTGGATATACATTTTGTCTCTGTAAAAAATTATGGTGGAAATCTTCTGAGAGACATTTAGTCCAATAACACTGAGTCCATCAAAAGCATTTCTTGGTTAAATGATAATGAATACTCCTGGTCTCCAAGGGCATTTGCAGCAGTCAGAAATCCATGGGACACGTGCACAGACCCTCTTCCCAGGCTGGGCTCTGTTTGAGACCAGTAGTGTGGGTATATGCTGAAAAAAAAGAAAAGAAACACTGATATTCCATCTGAAAATTGCCTGACACGAGCTGAACCTGACCCATTCATGGCTGTGCTTGTTGTTGCTGCAGAACTGAGCAACCAGAGCGAGGATGGGGCTTTAGGCACCAGGTAGACTCGGCATACTTGTGGCAGGCTCCTTCTGAGTTAAAAGGGGGAATCTTGCCATGCCGAGCTCCTTCCTCTCGGCCGCCCCCAGATAGGGTCACACCTGTCTATCAGCGAGGAATCTGAGAAGAAGAAAGGTGGGAGAGAAGAAAGCTGCAGGGCTTTTCCCAGGGCAGCCAAGCAGGCTGACGGAGGGTGGCTGCTGCCCTCGGCTCACCTCTCCGACGGCTGAGACAACTCATTCAAGGGTGTTTTGCTACCACCATCCGTGTTTTGCTGTTTCTTTGAGATTCATAGTCTCTGCTTAGTTGAACTAATGAAATCATAAGACTTTCTTTCCTGGGCCATGTTTTCTGATGAGCAAAAACAAACCAACAAAATGTTTTAAAGTAATAATAATAATATAAAAAAATGCTGTTATCTTTTAAAGATTACTTGCAGCTGGTTGTTATCTTGGTTTAGGTGTGGGACTTTTGCCACACCTGCCACTAGTGAGCTCCCCTTCTCCTGCCATCATCCAACAGCTTCAGCCTCACCAAAAAGCCAGAAAGCTTCACCCCCTGTATCTTCCTTGCAGCAGGTATCTGGCCTCAAAAGACAGATCTTTCAAGATCTTTATGTATTTAGCACTTGAAAATTGTCTCCAAGTACTTTTGAGAATCAGGTTCATGGTTATCTGGATGGGTGGCTGAAAAATGTCATAGGATGGGCAGAATGAGTCACTGACAGGATCCTGTTTTCTCAAAACAAACTCTGCTGGAACCACAGCTTTAACTCTTCCTCTTCTGCTTCTTAAAGCTTGTTCCCTTGCTCCCTTCAGTGGCTTTTAGAGGCTCTTTTCTCATGTCCTTTCCATGCATACCATTGATTTGTTTTGACTCATGCAGCTCACTTCTGAGAAATTCTTTTCGCTTTTAAGGGCTACTTGCCCTTTTGCAGCAAGGCACTGTGCTCTCTCTGTTGACGTGAGCCCTGCAGAGAATTATCGCTTGGACATGCACGTTGGTGCCAAGTGAAGATAATGCAGCCTTTTCAGACTGGGGCCTGCCCGTAGGAGTGTTCCCAGTGTGATTTTCACAGTCATAACTGCTGTTAATCTTAGGCTTGGCATACCCTTCCTTTCTCGGTAATGTTTTTAACGACTTTCAGGGTGGGGGAATCCTCAGGGTTTTGCAGTGTTACATTTACCTCCTGATTCATTCTTGGCAGGTTGGTTTTGTTAACCAAGGTCCAGCTTAACAGTCAACCCTACCATTTAGCACAGGAAGTTATCTGTCTTTACCAGCTATACAACTCCGAGAGCAGGAGTATTTTTTTCTGAGCATGCAGGAGGTGCCATGCAGCACAATGGTCAGCAAACAGGTAGTGGAAATTTATGAGGTTTATTTTTAATCCAGGAGCTCTGTTGAAAGAATGGCATAAATTTGGCGAATCAATCAGCCTGTTGAAAAAACAACTTGAAATGAAAGGGCAGTCGAGAGAGGAAGTAGTAAATAACAAACAGGACTGATAGCTTCTGGGCACAGTTAGGACCTTGGTTTTAAAGAGCAATTACATAGTCATTCCTCACCCCCACTTTGTGCGGGATGTGCAAACTACCTGTGCAATGCCCACAGACGTCATCAACTAAGAGATTGCCCTTGCCTTTGCCAGCAATGATTTCCTGAGTAAGAGCCAGTGAGCCTGGTTTCCATGAAGGAGTTGGAAAGCAAGGAAGGTCCCTTGCTTAGTCCACTTGTGGGCTCTTTTCTCATTGCACCAGCAGAACTTAGTTGCTTGAAATGAGACAAGGATAGCAAGGCTAACGTAGCCACAGAGATGAAGTTGCTGCTCTGAGTTAACCAGGATCTTTCACAAAATCAGGATGCAAAAGCGAATTTCATAAATCATTTTTGCCAACCTTTGGACCAACTACAGCGATTGTATAAGATGCCCCCAAAATTAAGAGGTGGCGAGCACGATGCTAGCAGGACAAGCTTCCCAGCAACCCTGTGGGATGAGAACCAGAAGTTGCACTTGCAGATTTGTCTACTGTAACACAGGCTAAGGAAAAAAAGTCAAAAGATGAGTGAGATACAGACAGACTGAATCTGACCTTTGTATTTGTGCAATTCTGGATAAACGTAGGGTGAATTTCACCTGGCCCATCCTTATTGAAAGTGCAGATATATCTGTTACAGATATATTGGACAGAGCCCTTTCTGTAACATATGGATATAAATATCTTCTTCATATTACGATGGAGCAAAAGGAGTTTTGAGCTTAGGTGCAGGAATTACAAGTTTTCTTTCATTCTCGGATCCTTGCTAAATCTGAACATAGTTGGGAGATGAATGTGCTTTGAATAACAGCATGATTTGATAGAGGGAGCTTCATAAGTGAGCCAGGAGACCTGTGCTCTGATTATACCTTTCTTGTGGATTTTCTGTCTTGTTAAGCAAGTTAGTTAGTCTAACATTCTCAAAACTATTTTCCTTTAGGGACTTTTCTGACAAAGTTTTTGTGTTGCTTGCACAAAAACATAAATTCTACTAGGCAATACATATCAAAAGCAATTTCTACCTCCAGCCATCTCCATTTCAGGAAACTTTCATTTCCTGTTTATCTTCATTGTCTATAGACACTGAGAGACAGATCTACCACCTAGAAGTTGATGCTGCTAGGCCATCTTATAAGCATCACCCTCCAGAAGTCAGTAGTTTCTTTTCATCACTTGTTTTGCTCTCCTTGTCGCAGTGATCCCTGCCCTCCGTGCAGTACATTTAAACTTGTTCTTCTATCCTGGGTTACATTCTGCTCCTGCAATGTGATGCTGCTCAAGATGCGCCGCGTAGTTTGGGTCACTTGCACAAGGAAGAAGAGCTGTGTCTCCAGCTCTGCATCTTCTCTCATGGGGATGATGATTCGTGTTCCAAATGCTTGCCTGGACACAACGCGAAAAGGTGACTTCCAGATGTCTGACCACCGATGCAAAAACACCCCTTTCCTGTCTCCTCTGCAAGGAAGGGGACAGCCTGGATGGACGTGTTTTCTGGACCACCGGCTGGACCATGCTGACAGTTGGTCAGTCCTTTGGGATGAAAGGGACTTCACCATCACTGCCTGTCTCTTGCCTGCAGTATTTCTGTTGCTGCAATATACTTCCAAATATACTTCCAAAGCGTTACTTGGTGTCATGCAGCAAATAACAAGGGGACATCTACACTGGACACGCAGAGAAGAGGGCTGGTTTCATGTCATTCCTGCACGGAAGTGGCCTGCAACCAAATTTGCCACTGGGACTTGAATTTCCCTTAGGGATCTCCACTCTGGGGTTTGAATCTGTCTTCGACTGCTTGCAGTACCGGGTGCCTGGCAAGTGGACTTCAGGTGACCTGCACTCTAATTACCCTGCATTAGCCTGATCCTTTCCATAAAGAGGTTGACTTCTGCCAACCAAGCAAAAGAAAGTATACATATTTTCTTAATAAATTCTCCGACTTTCCTTGAGCCCACACTAAACCTTCTTATCTTATATCAAATAATTTAAGAATTTTTAACATTCTAAAGACAAGTTAATCCTTTTATAGGGAAAAGTAAGAAAATGGGCTTAGAATGACATTTTAACAATGTCTATGGAATGTTAAGCCCAAGAAAAAATTTAACAGCGGTTTCAAACATTTTTGGTGAAACATTTCTGTACTCTTAAGGGACAGGAAAACATCAGAATCATACTAGATTTCTAATTATTTGTCAATAATGTAAAATGTTAAGCACTCTACCAGTGCAAGCTGCTTTTTTTCCTGGGAACGACACACATGGGTTTTAGTGACATGACACACCTAATATAAATCTTAATATCACCTAGTCTTAGATTTGTAGTCATTTGTCTCCTATGAGCTGCTCACCTCTCCCAGGCAGGGTTTGCTGCCAAATAACACTTGATTTATGTCTGGTTTCTAATCCTTTCTTTCCTTAATATTTTTAGTTTAGTCAAAGTGTGGCAATTTCAGGGCATGCAAAAGTTAATGAATAGACAGCCCTGAAGTCCTCTGTTCACTGACAGCAAAGGAATAGGAATAACAGTTGAAATGTTGATTTGTCCAACACATTCCTCAGTAGTTAGAGACCTGTCTTTGAATTTTGTCCTTATTAATGCTTTAATGTCTCTCTGCCGGAGGTGGCCACAAACTATCAAGAAAGTGTCCTCAACTTTTATTGCTGTTCTTGCTCAGTGTCCAGCGGAGCACAAAGATTAATAAAAATAACAGAACTTGTACCTCTGAGATCCACAGCTCTTCAAAGGCCATCAGACTGATCTGCCAGGTCACCACACATCATGTAGCTTGAGAGCAAATCTCTCCTGACCATTAATAAACCAAAGGAAAGATCCAACTTAAGGCACATCTGCTATTTAAGCATCCACTGGCACACATCTATTGCCTGGGCTTGGGAACCACCTCCGTGTTAGCAGAAACCTGATCCTATTCCCAAAAGCCCTTGAGCACACCCTTACTCACTGCCTACACTCTGCGCGCCTCTCCCAAGAGTGCACACCTCAGCGATCACTGAGCTTCAATTTTGCTTTGTTTGTTGTTTTCAAGCCCAGCTTCCCAGTTTCCTTTCCAGTGTCTCAGTAGAAGGAGTATCTGCATTCCTGCATGGAGGAATGCAGGTGCCTTCAGCTCACTTCAGCCTAATCCAAGGGCTCTCTGAGACATCTTGAATTGTCTGAGATGGCCACATTCCTAACACAGGACCTCTGAGACACCTGTATCCTCCTGGGGTACCCGAGGGCATCTCAGATGGCCCCAGGGACCTGTCTGGAGTAGCTGACCTGAACTCAGTGGATTACATTTTACAGATGGGAACAGCATGTGCTGGCTATACCCCTGTGCACTGAAACTGAAGACACAGCTAATTCAGGTATACAAAGGAGCAGCTGGTATCTGACAGGCCATGAAAGTAGCCCACGTTGCCACTTGAGATCCAACCTGATGCTGTCCCCAGGAACATGATGCTTGGCTCCATGGCACCACTGAAACTATAGGACACACTTTGGCCCATGGCAGATGCCTAATGAGCCTACCTGGAGGCTTAAAACACTGCCAGTAGGTTTAGTCTATTGCCCCTTGGCCAAAGACAATACGGTCAAACGGCATTTTATATTTGGAGTTGCGTGTTGCAGCTCCACACAGGGGGCTCAACCTCCGTTCCCAGCTCTGCCTACACAAGCAGCAGCAAGTAATCTAATTTACCGCAGCGTCCATCAGTCAAAAATAGAACTCACACTTTCTGATCCTGCAAGAGATCTGCAGAGAGAAAAACCCTTCCTGATGAGCTGGGATCAGGTACATTAAAAAAAGATGACTTTTCACGCCTGTGTTCCTTCCAGTACCATCACGGGGACTCCCATTCCTGAGTTACATGATTAAGGCATGAGTTTGGGTTTGCAGCATCATA
>VZSV01000009.1:601345-628380 GCA_013398735.1 Nothocercus julius
TTAGAAAAAAAAATGATAGGATATTCTTGGTTCACAGTTGCAGAAGGGGCAAACACATGATTTTTAACACCTTCTACATCACCCACAGGAGAAAGACAAGAAAACCTCATAGAGCAGTGCTCTTGCCCAGTGCTGAAACACTTTGCAACAATATACAGAACAGAGAAACAATTATAAGCTGCCTTTGGTTTACAAAAGATCCCTTCTTTGCCATGAATCATACTGGGTAAGTTTAAAACCTAAATTCACCTCTCAATCATTAAAATTTTAAAGGAGGGGCAGCAAATTGCAGAGTTATCTACTGAGTCCTTTGGTGATTAGCAGTGAAAAGTGTTTGATCTTCACCTGACAGTAACAGAACAGAAGCCATCCTCAGTCTGAATTGCTTAATAAAGGAGGAATGGTAGAGCTTTCTCTTCAAGATTAGCAGCAGCAAAAACAGCTATTTCTATTTGTTTTTACAATAATATCCTGTTTTGTAATCCACAGGAAAAGGAGTATGAAAGTAGTAACCTTGGCAGGGAGTAGGGGCCAAGGGAGTGTTTTCTGAAATCTCAAAGCTCAGGAACACAAAGACTTGGAGGAATTTCCAAGTGCAGTGAATGCCAAAGGGTAAAGTAAATGCCATGACAAAGGAACAGAGAAACAATTTATTCACCCTTTTAATAAATTCTTATTCCAGGGGCATTTTTTCTTCTTCAGTGATCAACTGACAGGCGGTTACCTCTAAGGGCTTCTAAGAGAGCATCTACTGACTGTTTAAGGGTTTTTAACTTTTTTCCCCCCAAAGATCAAACAGGAGAACATAATATTAATAAAAAAGGAGGATGTAATTCAATACCAAAAAAAATGAACAGCTGAAAAATCCACAGAACACAGTCATGCTAATAATGGTATATTAAAAGGGCTAAGGTAGAATATTTCTGCCCAGTGCTTACGTGGCAAACTGGAGAAGAGACTAGCTTTTATTTTCCTCTGCAATAGTTAATAACTCATTAATCTATATTTGCTGTTCTGGTTCAAAGACTGGAAAGAAAAGCATGCAAGGACCAAGACAGGACATTAAAAAGAGCCGGTGTCTATCAGACCGCTGCTCCAAAGGGCTATAAGCTAGAGTAAATATTGACACAGTAAGGAAAAAATATACAACAATAGCAATTGTTTAAAATGAGCACAAGTCAGAACCTAACAGACCCACACTGACCTAAATACATCTGGACAGGAGCCAAAGCATGAAATTTAAAGTTGCTTTTGGAATTGATAGTAGTAAGAATTAGACACAAAAATACCTTTGTGACCCTTGTTCCATATCACTGATTGAATTTGTTTGCAACCCATTTCCCCAACTGCAGTCCTTTCTAGCTATGCAAGGAGAAGCAGAAGAATATGTTGGAGACAAATCTTGGGACAAATCTCTTAATTATACCCTTGTTGTTGTTGTTGTTCTGAATAGCCCCTGCCAGTTCTTCTTTTTCTGTATGATCATCGTCTTCAGTCTGACCATTCCGTTCCTGCATCAGTAAAATGGCATGAAGCACATTGCTAGAGTTACATTATGGGCTGGAGTCTGTGGGATTGTACAATTTTTACCGGATAACAATGCAGTCTTATATGATAGCTCAAATGGTTAGCAAAGACTTTAATTTTTGATGCCAACTTTAGGTCAATTCAAAATCAAGCTGTTCTTCCCAAAATCTTCTCTTTAGCTACTTTTGTCTTCATTTGAATCAATCCATTCAACTGATAATGATTCACTGGAAATTATTTCAGCCATGTTTCCTTGGAAATAAATGTTCTGACAGAATATGTAAGGCAAAAATAGTGGTTAGTTTCTGTATGTCCTTATTCTTTCTTCATTTGTGTAAATTCCAGTTGAAATCGAAAGGCTTAAATCTCTTCTCATACAAATATTTCACTGATGTAATTTTAATGGACTTGATTGGAGCTATTCCTGATTTACATAGATGTATTCAACAGAAAGATCTGGTGAATTTGACTTGGAAACAACCCAGCGAAACCCACAAAATTTGGCTAGTTGCTGTCAACAGCAGGAGATAAGAATTTGTAAGGGAAAAAAAATCACGCTGATTTTAATCCACTACAGTATTAGCAATCAGTGTCTAAAGAGAGCTAAATCAATGGACTTTCAATCCAACATTTAGTTTAGAAGTAAGAACGCTATGGAAGGATGTATTTAAATACTTTCCTAATACCTTCAAGCAGTTTGCTGCACTGAAGCAATAATTTCATTCCAAAAGATTCAAAACTCTGGGCCAGATCTTGCATTCTGCAAATAACATGTATCATCACGGTTTCTGATCAACATCTATTGGCTGCAGTGCTCAGAACATATTCATCAATGTCTTCCTGAAGCAGTGAAGTCATTTTAATTGTTGTGCTGATTTAATTAGAGAAAGGAGGAGAAAGAGTTTCAAATCACTTTGATATTTATAGAGCAAAGCCAAAGCACAAATGCGGGTTCACTAAATGCTAGAGTAGCTGCTAAAAGTGAAGATTTAAGAGTGATGTCAGCACAGAAATGGCTTCTTTACAGCTCAGAGATGCATAGGCAGCTATCTTAAGAGAATTATATTCTTACAAAAAGTTACTTTACAAAGGGATGCTTGCAGAGTCACGAAACCTTTTACCATATTTTCCCAAATGTAATCACTTTTAAGTGATTACATTCATTATGTGAATTTCTTAGAACACATTTCAAGTCTTGATTTTATGAATGACTTAAGAGTTTGTTAAGGCTCTGGCTGCATACTAAGATTGTGCAGATGGGGAAACCAAGGTACACCCAATTTTGCATGCAGTTACAATGCTGTCAGGTCAGTTTTACTTTAAAAAAGAAAATAAGCATTTGTTGACATTTTCAGGCTAGTGCAAATGTGCTTGCTCTGGAGCATAGACTACCTTGACTGGGAAACAAAATGAGTGTTTCCCAGAAAGGATATCCCTATACCAAACCTATGCGTAGTGCAGTCATCTATCCCACTGAAAGACGCTTTTGAAAATTGAGCTTAGAAGCAGGTATTGAACAGATGTAGGTACCTAAAGATACACATCACCAAATGGGATTTCCAAGGGTGCTTCAGTGCTTGTTGGGAAGACAGCCATACTGCAGATGCCATTCAGCATGGAGGACGCGCTCTGAAAAGAAGATTGCAATATGCAGGAAAGCACCTGGAAAGAAATTGCGTTCATAAAATTAAGGAGATTTGAAAATCTTCCTCTACTACAGTGGATGAAGACTCCCATTTTTTTTTCTGAAATGCTCCTACCATGCAGTCAGCCAGCTACAGTATATATTGTAGAGCTGAGTTGAAAATAACACCCAGTGGACAGCTGTGATTACACTGGGACAAAGTTGCATTGTACTGGGTTACGAATGGTGACGTCTTATCTTTCACGTGTCACATTCCTGATTCAAATAGAGAGGAATTAAAACATCGAAATTAAGGTTCCTGGTAGTCCTACTGCCTTCTGTCCCAGAGTGGTTTATCACCCTACCTCTTCTACCTTCTAAGAGGGTAGTTAAGGTCTCTGAGGACCAGGCATCTGAAACAAAGTGACTCAGTAGCCTTTGATCAAGGGAACTTATCTTAGTACCCAGCAAGATGACAAAGGATGCCAAGATTTTACATGCCAAGAGAGGTAGAGAAACTTCATTTAAGTACTTATTGAATGTGACAAGGCAAAGTGACTAACTGAAAGCTTGGCAAACAAAAACTACAGCTTGGGGATTTGCTGTAACCCTGACCCCCAACACAACACCAGAGAAAACAGTCCATTTGTCTCATTTCCCTGGACAGGGGACAGTCAGTTGGAACCCCGGCTAATCCACCACCCCTACCATGACACTGCTACGGAGGTCAAGGCACAGGATGGCATCTGCAAGGTTTTGAGATCTGAGTAAGAGTCTTCTTCAGAAGTGTTCAGGACCCAGAGTACTTTGCAAGTTGTCTTGCCATTCTCCATCCTGGAGACAGAGGCTGGAAAATGGAGGAATTCTACATCAGTGAAAGAGTTATAGGAAAACACAACAAGCTAGAAAGACTCAAGAGCAGTTTCAACACTGGACTTAACTGTACAAACCGAATAACTAAGGATGGTAAGTTTACTAAGGATCGGGGGTTGTAGCAATTATTTCAGTGGGACCTGCTGTTCAACACTTATTAAAACTGGAATATTTATTTGAATGCTAAAGTATTAACTTATGTACTTACTGTTAGACTTCCTCATTTGAAAATCTGGGGCTAGCTATTCGAGAGAACTAGAAGAATTCTTGTCTATGTGGACAAGAAAGAGGCCCTCGGATCACATGTTTCATGGCTGGATATAGCCTAAAAAAAACCTTCCAACTTTAAATATTATTGTTTTCCTAAATTAACTCTGGGAGATTTTAATCTAGATCTTGGGTTTCTGCCAGGGAACACACACCGCTCCCCACATCCATGAGAACATTGTGGAGTCCTGTACAGTCAGCTAGCATAATAATGAAATAGCAATCAGTTAACTCTATCGCTTCTTTATAAAGTGTTCTTCTGTAATGCTCTTCCTTTAACTCACTGTATCTTCCTGATTAGCATCCTCTGCTGGGGGGATATGACTCCTGCATTGTCTTCTGAGTAGCATTAAGGCGGGGGGGGGGGATCACAGGTCTATTGAGTGAAGCTAAAAGGAGGACTTAATAGCTTCATGAAACTCAATGGGGTAATTCTTCAATAATATTGCTGATCAGGTCAGACTGGATCAGGGAAGTGCAGTTGGAATCCCTTGGGATGGTGCCTAAGGAGATGTCTCAGTGAAGAAGGAGACAAGGATTTATGGCAACTGGGAGGCTTTGAGAGCGCATTGTTTGTGAGTGAATTTAAATGGGGCCATGGTGAAAGCAGGCTGGTCAAACACAAAGCCAGTGGAGTGCACACACGATACTCTTCAGGGTATATTCATGCAAAAAAAATACATCTTGAGCTTGTTTTTTGTCCTTCCTAATTAAAGTGAATGGAGATGTAATTCCTTATTGCTTATAGATCACTGTTTTTAATCCTTGTCAGAGAAAATTCTGCCCACAAAGCCCATGGGATATAACCTGAATAGGGAATGTAAGGTGGAGCATGGATTTTTGCCAGTGCACTGTGAAACTGTGTCTGGGTTAGTTTCCAATGAATCATCGCAGCCATCTGGGGAAAGTGGGAGGAATTCCCTCACTTCTTAATCAACCTATCTGCTTTTTAAAAGGGAAATATTTTTCAGTAAGATGCACTGTGCGTATCTGGCGCTTGGCCTCTTGCTACTGCCAGCTGTCACTCTGATAATGTGTTATAAATGATGGCACACCAAACAGACAGGGCTGCAAGCCCATGTGATTGAATTGCATTATCAAAGTGACAACCAGAAAGAACAGGAGATCTGGCTGCTGAATTGATCCATAAGTGGATTTTGTTGCTGGTATCAGTATTTATACATAAAAAATGGGGCTTAAACAGTTTTAATATTTTCCCAGAGAGAGCCAGGATATTGTTATGGCTTCAGTATGCAGACATCTGGGGATAAGGCATAAAACGAAACTCATCTAGAATTCTATTCTCAGAGACTAAAGCAGGCAAAATAATGATTATTAATGACAACTGATTCAAGTATATACTTCTAATTTCATATCTGTAAGCACAAGAATTTTAAATGATGTAAATTGGCATAATTCCCTCAGTGAAGCTGTGCTCACTTTATTAGGCACCATAGAGAAAACTGATGGGTAAATACACGTCATGAATAGCCAGGAATTTCAGGCAGCGTATCGGGGTTCAACAGCAGCAATGCACGTATATCCATATGTATCCATGGGCGGAACAGATCCGTAAAATCTTATGCAGACCCTGAGTTGGGATCCTTGGGTCAGCATAGCTGTGGGGAAAAGTCTTTCTGCTAGTATTTATGAGACATGGTACCTTTCAGCTCTACACACAGGTCTATGACTCTACTGCACAAGGCCTTCAGCAGCCCAAGAGCAAGTTTCTCATGTCTAAGGATGGGGGAAAGGCATGATCAAGCACTAATTGATTCAGCCAGAGCAGAAGACTCAAGCTCATCCTAGTCTGGAAGTCTCTTCTGAGGACTTGATTCCTCTCCCCAGAAAATCAAAACTCTGGATGCCAGGGAACGGTATTTTTAATAGTAATTGTATATTCTGTTTCTTGATGTCATTTGGATCTGGAAGGAAAAGTACTAAAATGCTAAAAGGAAGGCTGTTCTTAGGATTTGCATGTCTAGTCTGGGATGATCTTATATGGCATAAAGGCTTTTCTGGCCTTCTTACGAAGTCTTAATCCATCACGTGCTAAACATTGCTACCCTGAACCTTGGGAACTTCTACTGTTTCTGAGAGTTTTACAAGATAAAGCAGTCACAGGTTCTTCTGGGAGATTTCTACAGGCAACAAAAATATGTGGCTTATACACAGTTCACAACTCCTTCCACAATAGGCATTACTGGGTAAAGTTCAAAAGCCTCAAGAACAGACTCAGTCATCTTGTTGTATTAGCCTACAACTCTCATGATGTGTGCAGGGTTTGTCCTCCTGGTGAGGAATGTTGGAGAGGGACAGATAACAGAGGGAAAGCATAGAAGGAAACAGTGCTCTAATCCCACCCCAGAAATGGTCTAACAAAGGGCTTGAAAGTCTCATGGGAACAAACACATCCCACTACAGAAAGCTTCTATAGGGTCTGATGGAAAAAAAGAGAAGAAATAGCTGTGCACTTGCCACAGACTAGATGCATGCATGTATTCAGCATTTAATATAAGCTTTAAACAGAAATTTATGCAAGCTAAAAATGACAAATTTTCATGAATTTACACTGTTCATGTCATTTGAGGCAATCACTGTAAAGACGTCTGGAAACAATTTTTGAAAACAAAATAATGCTAAGGCTATTGAATCATGTAAATATGTAAAGGGATATAGACTTGTCGTTTGATGTAATTGCATCAAAAAGGACAATTTACCATGCAATAGCTAAGTAAATGGTTAAGTATCTGTAAGAGAATCCTGTAAAAGTAAAGTTACTCACCAACTAAACACTGCTTGCTCTGTATCTTGATATGACACTGTTTATGTCAGACAGTACACTCATATTTTATCACGCCTTGTCACTAGATTCTTACTGGACAAATGACTTCTTTGCTTTTATGGACTTGCTATGAAGAACGCAGTTTCACTCCTGGATTTGAATAGATCTAGAAACCTGTAGGGTCAGAAGGGGAAGCTATGACTATCTTGTATTATATCCTAGCTGATGGGAATCATAAAAATTATCTAGTTATTCTCACAGTACAAGGAACAATGCTTTCCTATAGTGCAGGTGAACACTGTGGAAATCACGGTTAAGGAGGTGAGATTTGATGGAGGGAGGGTCAGTGCCAACGCAAGTATGAGTGAAAGTCAATGAGTGGCTGCGGTTAACAGATACAAGAAGATGCTTGCAATAACCCTGACTAGGTGCCACCCCGTGCCACGTGCTCTAGGTGTCCCTAGAGCACCCTAGAGGGTGGGACTAGATGATCTCTAGAGGTCCCTTCCAATCTCAACCATTCTGTGGTTCTGTGATAACAATGCTTAGTTCTGAAGTTCTTTGGAAATCTTGCACTGATTTTAGAGAATCATGACCCATCAGTGTCCATAAATATCTCAAGGGAGGCAGTGAGGAGGATGGGGTCAGCCTCTTTTCAGTGGTGGTCACCAATAGAACTAGAGTTAAAGTTCTATCTTTCCACTACACTCCATGACAACACATTGGCATCCTTTCCTGTGTGGCTGGCAGGGATGACTAAATGACTCTGAGGGCTATTGGTCCGAGGATACTGGAAGAGGTGCGAAGTGCTCCATCGTGTTTCCATGACACATTAGCTACCAAGTGGATGCCATTTAAAAGTCAGCTCACTCTGAGCATCACTACAGAGACACGGCAACTGCAGATGCACTTATAGCAATCCTGCATTACAAAGCACGGTAAGTGTTTGCAAATCCACCTTATTTTTGTGAAGTGATGACTACTGTGCTTTGGGAATGGGTGGCTGAAATAGGTGCTGGGAAAAGGCATTTTAAATGGCAATTTGAATAAGCATACAAATTTCATTTGATAGGCAATCATCATCAACAGCAGTAAGAACTAGCTCAAGAAATAAAGATGTCTAAGTGGAAAGAAAGGCATCTTGCTCTAGTACTGCACAAAACATTCTCCAGTGCTTTCAGAGACCTGCTTCCCTCTCCAATAGATATGTGAAACATCATGTACTTCAGCTCCTTCCGTTTTAGACTCTAATGCAGAGTCACTTATGATCACTTATGATTTCCTATCAGTAGCTCAGTACATCTGAGTATCAAACACACCATGGTTCCAGAAGTTATTCTGTCTTAGCCTGACTGATTGGGCTTTGCATTAGGCTGTAACCTGGGGGAAGTCAGGGACCATCCCTAAACAATTTCTCCCAAGTTATCTAGCAGAATAACTGGTAATAGAACTGAGATCTTCTTTCTCCCTGTCTAATCACTTAGCCACAGGACCTAACAGTGCATTCCTATGAATCAAGCAGCTCAACCACGCTACATTGCTCCATGTAGGCCTGGCAGCTTTGCACAGGGAGCTCCAGGGGGGACCAGGAAACTGCTTGAGCTTTATGTGCTTCTCATGCCATTTGCAATCTCCACCCTTGTTTCACTTCTTGGGAATACATCCTTACACTATAGTGGGTTTGGGTCCCACCTCTGCCTTACTGCCCTTACAGCCATATTCATTGTCAAATTATTGACACAGTAAGTTCACTCTCTGTTTGACTTTAGAGACAAGCTAGGCCAAACACAGTGAGGGTGCATAAAGCTATTACTCACAAGATTGTCTTTATAATGCAAGAGACACCCCTCCCTGCTTTTGGCATGGAATTAAACTCAGGCTTAAACCAATAACATTTAAGAGAGAGGATTTTTCAGGAATTAATGACTAGCTGGGAGGAGTTTGTATGGCCAGAGGCGAAGTCAAAGCCATTAACCTCAGCCTGTCACTTAGGAGACATTCTCTACTGAAGGTGTTACCACAATGTTATAATCTAAAAAAATGGGAATAAACATATAAGAATATAGTGGCCTTTATTTTTTAAGAGTAATGCATTGTCAATCAGCATGTACACAGTAGTTTTAGAGGATCAATGCCCAGGATATAGCCAATTCCAAAGGCAAAACTATCTCTTAGAATTCAATTTGTTTCACAGTGATTGCTCACTGAGGAACCATAATGGTGCCACAAGTAGAAGCTATAATAAATACTGGGAAACGGTTCACAGAAAGTGTTAGGTTCTTTGCACATGAACAATACTGAATCTATGTGACGACATCAATATTTGCCTTTTCAGACACAAGCATGACATGCTCTACCTCCTTCCCATCCTTCCTCCGTGCAACTGCTGTTGGACAGCCGGTGGAGAGTTTACAAGTTGGTAGGAGACAGCCTGTCTGATTTGGTACCCTCTGGCACTTGCTCCAGCACACTGGGTTACGTCTCCTTCAGCTATTTCTGATCCACAGTCAGCACAGCAAGTGAATCTTGTCTGGAGAGAGCACAGATAGGGCAAACTCTGAAAATCAGCAAAGCTCGACCGAAACTATGGGGCTTGCAAGCCTGGGGTGGCCGCGAGGCAGCTGCGCCAGATGGCAAGGGGAGCGTCTCACTACACCAACAGCAACTAACCTGCCGTTTGGACTTGCCAAGCAAAGTAAATGTTTCAACCATTTCACTGCTAAAAATTTCCACACCTGAAGTAGTTATGCAGGGCTATTCACAGGTCAAGAACACCTGCAGCTCCACTTTTCCAAAGCACTATAGAAAGTGCTCAGGATTTTGAAAGATCACCTGGGCTACACTTTCTTGGTTGTAATTTTAAGGGATGCTTTCTTTTAATGAACAAAGAAGTAGATTTAGGTGTTTTTCAAATTTTCCTTATAGATGCCTGGCCTGGACATCCATGTTTGAAAATACTAATCTAAACTATCTCCTACACCTTGAAAAGGTTGTTTTTTGATATAAAAGTGATTTTTTTCTCCAGAAAATAGACAGTTATCATGAGGAAATTAATTTTGCCAAAAAAAAAAAAAAAAAGCATTTCTGTCCATGAAAATAATTTCAGTGGAAATTTTTTGTGCCAGGCTATTTATCTGTAAGAAGTAATAAAGAATGAAAGCCATGCTTCACCACCACTATGTGGACAGAGCCAAGCTATTTAAATTCACTTAATTTTCCAGTTTATTTCATAATGCATATTCTATGATGCATAAAAACCTTATTAATTTGTTTGATAAACAATGGAATTATATTTTCATTTTTCTTGGGTACACTGATTTTGTTCCATGACCTCCAGATTATCAACCGCAAACCTTATCTGATTTTTTTTTTCTTCTATTACCTGGTCATACCTAGCTGTTACAATTATTCTTCCACAGGTTTGCTGCCATGGAGAGGAACCGCGAACAGAAAGCATGAAGGGAAACCCTGAAGCCTGCTAGGTCCAACTGGACTCTCAGCTATCCATACAACCCCATGCGATGGCTGTGGAGCATGCGGGTGGTGAAAGGTCTGCTGTTGCATCAAACACAATTAAAGGTTTCACGCAGAAGACGCTGGCCCAAGTTTCGCAGGCTCTTCGAGGGAAGGTGTCAGGCTAGGTGACTTCAGCAGCCTTTCCCAGCTGGAGTGGGTGAACGCTGATGCCCAAAGCGGGGGAATGTCACCATGCGCTTGGCACGGCGCCGGAGGGCATGGAGACGGAAAGAAGAATTCAGGCTGCGTTTGCTATGCTCTCCTGGGCCCATCAGCCCCACTGTGCATGTTCAGCAGTGGAAGCAACCAGGGTGTCCTCCCCACCACCGCGGGCCCTGCTAGGGGCGACACGGGCGGGAGGTTCTCTGCTCCCTGCGCCGACTTGCCTGCACTCAGGGATTCCTCAAACGTTTGAGGCCCTGCTGGTTTCGTGGAGCCTTCTCACAGGAAGGGAGGCACGGCGGCGGCGGGGGCTGCACGCCAGGGCAGGGTCTGGCTCGGCATCCCTCCAGCTCCAGCAGTGTGCCGAGGCAAGGCCATCGGCACCTCGGAGGGCATTGAGGAACCCCACAGTTCCTCCTGGCGAGGGATGGATGGTGCTGTCCCCACTGGTTCTGCTGCAAGCGGGGATCCCTCTGCAATCTTAAATGGCCTGGAGAGGCCTAGACTCAAGTGTCCTTTGAATGGACCATCCTTGTCTATCTAGATGCAAGAGCCAGGCCAAACACAGGCCTCCCTGCTCCCTCCTGACCCCACAAGCTGCCTCACCCCAGAGAGCGCGAGGAGGCTCCGCAAGGGGAACCAGGCTCAGCTTTTCACACGGCAGTGCTCCTCAGCTTCAGGAGGAACAGAATGGCTCCAGTGGGAAAGGAAGGCTGCTTGGGGCTGCTTGCTGAGAAAGGAAGAATGGTGAGGCACCACCTCCCGCTCCTTGGCTAAAATGGGGGTCTCATGCTCTCCTCTGATGTGGTTTGCACTTTACCAGAAATGCTGCAGCCACTGGACCTGAAGCGACTGGTTGGGAAAGAAGGAAACTGACCCAGGATCATGTGGATTTGCAATAGCACCTCTTCACTCTTGCCTCTTCTTACAAAGCATCAAGCACCTCTTGTTCCTTTGCGAAATCATTGATGGCTTAGAGGAATGCTGGCATCTCCCGCATTTTGGATGAATCTGACTTACTTTAGCGTTCTGCGTGGGCATCTACACACTGTACCATCAGGCTCTGCTGATGGCAGTGCATAGACTGTCTCCTGCCTCTATTTGAAAATTTTATTTGTGGTTCGATGGTGGTCTCTACACAGACATGTATTTTTGACATCAGACTTTTCAGTTCAGGTATGGGACTTAAGGCTTTTGAAGGCGAGAAAGAAACAGCAATTTATGTTACCTAACTTGGAACTCCTGAATGGAGGAGACATCTTAAGTCACCAAAGTCACTATCATAGTAATAACAGCTGATTTGGGTTAAAAATCTAAGGAATAGAAATACCATAGTTCCTCTCAGGATTTAAACTTCTGATACCGAGGTGATGAATGTTCCACAAAAATGAAACAGAAAAGCTAGGTAAGAACATCAATGAGCTTTGTGAATAACAATAAACCACATCTAGACTCATAGTGAGTGATTCAGACATGTTCACTGAATTCTTATTCATGTGTCTGGGAAATTTTATTATTTTCTCTGGCTCAAGCTTCTGATGGGAGCCAATTAAAATTATACCCTTGCTTTAAAGGAAAATGTGGTCTTGCATAAAAGTCAGAGTAAGGTCTTCTGAACTATCATGCAATAAGGAAACTGCTTGCACATGCTGCTTTTGCTGAGAGATTGTGAGCTCCTAATAACAGACAGTGCCTTTACAGTTTCACCAGAGCTTAGTGAGGTAAGGCTATAGCAGCATTACAAATTAAATGGGAAGAACAGTCATAACTTGTAGGCAAACACAATGAATGAGCAATAATGGCCTAGCCAAGTCTTGGAGGACATAAATCTTTCCTTCTGAGGCAGCCAAAGGACTTTGTAACTCTATGATTAGCTTTTGTGTTTTGGTTGGAAAGGAACGCAGTTAAGGATGTTGTGGGTTCATGTCCACTTGCTGCAGGTGGTGAAAACCAGAATGAGCAGGATCCTGCACAGTACAGGAGCTGTTCTGGTAACTACAAACAAAATAGTCACCGGGACTGCTGCACCATGGGCTGAGAAATGGGGAGAGACACAGCATATTGATGTAATTGGGATTTAAGGTGGCCTGATAGTGAAAGTATTTCCTTATCCACCAGCCTCTGATTGCACTTTTGAATGTATTCTTGACATAATATTCCTCAACTCATGCTGTCCGCTCTCTCTCTCTTACACTTGGTGGTCATCGACTGTGCAATAACTTCAGAGCAGCTGAAGATGTCCCACCAGAGACCAGCTCAGGTCTGGCCCAGCTGTATTTCATACAGGAGGTCAGAGGCCGAGGAAAACAAAACTGATTTAAATCCTGTTTGCTCTCCGTGGCTCCAGTTCAACGGCCTCAGGACAACTTTGAGTAATAGTAGCACTCATATTAAGAAGATCATTACCAATACCCTAAGTATAAGAGAAAACAGTGAAGGTTGATCTCCTAAGAGAATTATACCAGTGTTTCTTCCCTCATTCCTTTAGTGGGGAGGTATTTGAAATATGACTTATTAAAGTAGCCAAAAGTCAATGAGAAAGAAGTTTTCTGACCCTTCCAATGCACACAATCAATTACTTAGATTTGTTACACAGTCCCTAAAGAACTAGAAATATCTCTGTGTAAACGCCGAAGGATCATAGCCATTTGATGACCAGCAGTACCGGGACTAAATTATCCAGAAAGTAAATTATTGTCTATTATAAATAGGGTGCTTAGTGTAAATATAATAGTGTAAATATAATTAGTAAATATAATTAGCTAAAAGAAGGTTATAAATGTTCAGAAAGTACATAAATTTTTAAAATTAATATTCTAATCAATAATGACTGGCTGATACACAAAAGATCACATCTGTTTTCATATGCTAAAATACTAAAACATGTTTTTAAGGCTATTTATTGATGTTTCCTGAAAGTAGTGCAAGAGAATTTAATCAAATTATGTTGGCGGTAGGAAATGCTCTTTCTGCATGCATATGCTGCTCATTATAACCATACTCAGATGGCCCGGTAGAGAGGAAGCCTGACACAGCCCAGGGGATAAGAGGAGTAGTGAGCTCATTTTAGCTAGAAGCTTCTGTCTTGCCTGTTTTCCCTGACTGCTTTTGAGCATCAAACAGGTTGGGGTGCCAGAATTATTTTTGTCTTGACTCATGCGAGGCTGTAGATGTTCCTTTGCCCATAACTTGTTTAGAGTAAACACGGTTAAGACCTAGGGTGCTTAGGTGCACTGGCTTCATAACCTACAGCCGAGAAAGAAGTGCAATAGCTGACATCATACTGCTTCTGTCTTCCTGTTTGGAAGGAGAAGATAGCTATTTACACAAGATTTAACTGAAAGTGGCTATCAGGACCAGTCCAGACTGAGACTCAAATTCATACATCTCAAACTGTGGTTAGACACTTATAATTCTAGTAAGAATTTTTCACTATTTCTTTGAAGGAAATTGTTGAAGATAACATAATCAGTTAGGTTATTCCAGCCTAAGCTGGGAAATTATTTTTCCACCTGAACTCTTTGCAAATGTTGCATGTTTTTCAGTCTTCACTGCAACAGCAGAAGCAATTCTGAAGTATTCCCTCTGTTAGAATATGGAGAAATAAGACATTTAGTTCAGCAAAAGCAACATGTTCTAACACAAAGACCTCTTACTGGTCCATATTATCCTAATCTGCCTGCCCATTTTGTTAGCTTGTCACCCTCAAATCTCAATAGCCCTCTGTTGTATCTCTGATATCCACTATTTCTGTGTGCGCACAAAACAAAACAAAAGCTTGGATTATTAAATTTCTCAGACTCTTAATGCTGAAAATCCATCCCATTACATTTGCCAGTAGCACAAAAGACAAGAGCTGTGTATTGGAATTCCTTATTGACTGTATAGTACTCAATCTATTGTAGAAACCAACCATTTTACCATCTCAGCGTTAATGGTGTGACCTCTCGTACCAGCCTTTATAATCTAGCAATTTTTACTGGTGCTATGGAAGACAGGGAGGGCTGCTTTTTCCTTGCTGTCTAGGAGCTAACGCAGGCTCTCCTGTGCCTTTTTGCGCTCTGGATCACAGAATTCACAGAATCTCTGAGAGGCCAGTCCAGTGCCAGGTCAGGAAGTATCTACACTCCCTGGAACAGCCGTTCAGGTCTCAGCACGGCTGACTCATACTTTTTGTCTTTCAGACCGACCTCCATGTGGTCTGAGAGCGCTTGGGCCTCTGCAGCAACTGGGGGGATCTGTAGTTGCCCCGTGGCCTGCGCTTGGGAATGTAATTCTCCCTGCCTCTAGCCTGCAGCACCCTTCAGTATAAGGATGCACCGAGACTCCCGTTCATCCTCCTTGGTCGCCATACGTAGGGCTGAGAATATACCTTCCCCCCATCCCACCTTCGCAGGTGGGATGCTCCCGGAGGTGATAAGGGAGCGTGGGTACTTCCTGGGTGTGGGGAGGTTTGTTGGGTTGGGTCTTTTCATGCAGGTGCTAGAGGGGAGATTCTTGTCTTCTTCCGAGGGTACAGTAGCTGCAGGCACAAACCAACCACTTGTGTGGGGAAGAGTGGGGGATGGTCTTTCACACAAACCCTTCCAATGGGGTGTCCTCTTGTTGTGCAAACACGTTCAAAATCAATTGTGCTTAGGGGCTTTCCCTGTGCCCTATCAGGAACACTTTCCCCCTCCCTTGCAGCTTTGCATGCCTCCTGCAGCCCTGCCTTTTATCCTCCAGCCTCAAGGGAGCTGGATTCCAGTGGTCTCGCCTCTGATGCACTTTGAGATGAGAAGCACTGGAAGATACTGAGACTGATAGCAAAATCCACTGTTTTAGGGAAGCCAGTCCAGGTACGGGCTGCATTATGTGACAGCAGAATTAGAGACGGTGCTAAAAGGTCACGGTAGTGAACATTAAGTTTTGCAGCCTCTTTGGGCAAAACCATGATTGTGCAAAAGAAAATCTTGTAGCTGTTATCCTCTCTGGCATCCTCTTGTTTCCTTCTTTTATGAGGTACCTGTCAAGAAATATTTCTGACAGGCTGCTATAACATGCCAAATTTCTTCATATCTGATGCTTTAAGTTTAACTATATTTATCTTGTTTACAAAAACTGACAAGTGATACAGCCATAATAATGCCAGCAGAAACTGCACAGCAATCTTACTAGAGTTCTTTTCAAGTCAGTGGAACTGTTAAATGAGATTAGTTCAGTAGAAGGGTTTATTGCAGCCATGAGAAACCAGAGAGACACATATCACAGAGACCCAGTGATAGACTAAGAGGATCACGTACAGGGACATTGTGCCAAGGCGGGATCCGCAGAGTGACGTAAGTGCATCTTTTAGCTCTGCACAACTGTGCCTCACTGTATTTCTGCTGTGGTTCTCCACTCATCCCACCAGCTGTGTTTTTCCTTACCCTCTCTAACCTTCTGCCTCATTCTGTCACGGGTCCCACCTGTAGGTTTATGAGGTTTGTCAGAAATAGTGTGGCAATATTCTTTACTCTGTGAACAATATTCACCTATACTCACCTTGTAATCCCTAGAGTAGCTCTAGAAAATATGTGTGTTGGTGGTATTGCTTTCTTCTGTTAACTCTTTCCTAAGCTGTTCTCTCGCTTTAAATAAGACATATATTAAGGTGCTGCTCTAAATGTTATATATGTATACACACACACACACACACACATAATATATAACACATGTATATATTATGTATATGTCAGATGTTATATGTTTTACATAATAGATATATTTTGTTATATATACAAGACCATGTTGGTTATCATCAGGGTCCAAAGTGGAAATCTCTGGAGCAAAGAAGACCTAGTTGGTCATAACTAGTAACCAACCAACCTAGTTGGTTGTAAGCTTAGCAACTGATTGCTGCATAAAATCCCAGCCTCTCTGCAGCAGATATAAATAATAGCAGTTCACATACAAAGTTGCTGAGATGTTACTGTGAGGTTCCAGCTGGGATACAGTCCTTTTCTCCCTGGCCGAGTGGGAGCCCAGCTCCTGCTCAGATCATTTCCTAAAATGCACTTCCTACGTCCATGAAAGACTCTTCACACTTCAGCTCTGGTGATGGGCAGAGGGCAGAGCTAGAAGCATGTCTAGCTAGCAGGTGGAGGAGGCCTCTGTTAATTCAGGTCCAGCAGCTATACGGCCTGACGGACACCACAATGAAGATCTAAGGAAGGGAGGAGCAGCTGGGCAGGGGACAAGGCTGTGAGCTTTCCAGCTCCCTGGAACATGTTTTGAATTTGTTCCAGCCATTCAAGATGATCTTTCTATTCTTGGCAGAAGCTCACAAAGTTTCTTAGCTAAGCAAAGCGAGCACAAGTCTTCATTGTGCCTGGCTGGAGACAGACACTGCTTATTTGATTATGGTTGCTCAGAACACAAATAAGTGCAATGTTACAAATGCTGCTGGAGGAAGCGAAAGGCTCCCTCATGAGGAGGCCTTGGATGCTATTTGCATTCAGAAGCATCCTGGGATGAAATCATAACTCTCTGACTGTGTGACCATCCCTGTACTCTGATGTGTTGTCATTTTACTGCACTCGGGAGGCTGCTGATGAAAGCTAAGCATTTCCTTGCCTTCCCACTGATATATTTTCCTTCTGCATCTTCAAGGTTTCCTTAAGGGAGGGAACATGTGCTTTGCAGTGATGCTCACAGACTTTCCTTTAGGAAAGGCCTGAACACGCCTAATAAGTTGCTTTCCTTGTCCCAAATAGCTAGCAAGCTAAATGGGAGAGGTTTCAGATTTACAGATGGGTAAAGGAGGTACAGATAAACTACTCAACTTACTTGTGGTTTTGCTGGAAATCTGTAAGAGAGCCAGGCCTTGAACCAAAATTTCTGGTGTCCCTGTGCCAGATTTTAACCACAGTCTGGCCTTTCTCTCAGGAGGTACATATTTGTAGAGTTTTAAGGTCAGAGGAATGATCACCTTATCTACTCTGACCTCCTCTTATGTCTTGTCCAAGAATTCTTTGATCAAAGCTTATTTTGCAGGATAGAATACAGTCTTGATTTGAAGACACCAGAACATGGGGAATAATTTTACAACTTCCCTCTGTACTTCATTCTAATGCTTAATCATCCTTGCTGCTAACTTATTTTTCATATGAATGAGTCTGGCTTTAATTTCGTTCCTGTGATGCCTCTTCCCTGCTAGATTAAAGAACGCTTCTCTATCTGTGTTTTCTTCCTCTCCTCTTCACCAACAGTGTTTTCATGTTTCTGGTAAAAGCAGTCAGGTTGACAAGTTACTTGCTGCTGAATCCCAGGGAAGTTTTTCTTTCACCTTGTGTCTGTCTTTGGCATTTCCCCCCCTTTTCCGCAATGCAATAATTAGAAAGCTTTAAAGAAAACTGAGTGGAGGATAAAAGAAGGAAGTTACCAAACAATATTCTTTATTCTTGTTTCCGGTGCAGTAAGAACTCTGTAGCCAAAGCAAGTGAATCAATGCCAGATTCTACTCTCATTTATATTTAGAGTAGTACCATTTAAAACTTGTCTTTGCTTGGTATAATTCTGTGCTATTGCACGGTAAATGAGGAACACCACCAAAATATCTGCTACAGGATCCTGACTCCAGCTCTGCTGTGACAGGCCAGTGTTGCACTGAGGCTTCCCATTCTGGGGCACAGAATATGTTTTGGACTATTTCTGCTAAGAAGAAAGTCCCAGGACTGCAGTTCTCCTCCTTTCCCCAGTTACTGAAGCCGAGATTTGTGGTGTGCCATTGGTGGGGATCAAATGGGTGGCATTTGGAGCAGTATAAAATACATAGCGAGAAAGATGTCAGAAAGATCTGCGAAGTTGAAAAGCTGTAGGAACTGAATCATAAATTGTAGCTCATTTGAAAAGCAGATGTGCAAGTGCTTAGGATATGGAAAGGTCCTCTTTTCTAGTATGGATGTTATCTAGGCAGAGGTGAAAGTCTGTGGTTTGTGTCCACAGGGTGCGAGTCCCCTAATTCCATCCAGAACACAGCTCTGATCTACAGCTTTGAAAGAAATTCTCCGCTCTTTCCAGGCCTCTTAGCCCACTAGTTGTTGCTAAAGGGCCGTGCTGAACTGTACGAGCCTGATCATCTTAGTCTGTGGGTGAGAGAGCGCTAAGAATTGCAAGGTGTGAAAGCAGAACACAATGGTGGGATGGATGAGTCAATACTAATTAACAACAGTTAAAAATGAAGACGTGAAATCTTCAAAGCTTCAGAGAAAAGGGCAGACACATCAAAAGATGTAACACCCTAAGAGAAGATGCAGAAAGGAGAAAGAAGCAGAAGAGCAGCAAGATCAAGCCTCAGCCTGCCCCAAGAAAAAAAGACACCAACATTTCCCCACCTGATTGACAGCTGCCGAGCCAGAAGAGGCTCACTGAGGGGGTTCAGTGCACGGCAGGTGTTAAAAGTATTAATGCTTAGCCTAATAGCAAGCTCAGCCCAAGCCCTTACTATGCATTGTAGTAATAAATAATGGTTGTGTGCTGATAAGCCTTTCAAACCCTTAAAAGACACCTAAACAAAGTGCCCCCAAAATCTGAGGATTATTTACCAGTCCTTCCTAATGGAGTGGAAATGTGGATTAGAGTCTATTAGAGCCTATTTGACCTGCTAGACCTTATTCCTTTTTAGCTTTCTTGTGACTTGCTCCAACAGCATTTCCTTCAAAAGTTTATTTATTCTCTGTGTTCAATGCCCTTTCCAGGCCGTGTTTCACCCCATGGACACAGCTCCGCTCTTCCCAGACTTCACGGACTCACCAACCCCAAGGGATCAGCTCCTGGTTTGCAGAGCCTGTGACTCAGGCCAGTACCTCTCAGCTGGGACCAAACCAGAGGACCGTGTAACAGCTGTCCACCAGCAGCGGAAACATTCAAACTCTACAGAGAGAATGCAACAAAACGTGGAAGAGAAAAAAACATCCTTAAACAGTAA
Source organism: Nothocercus julius (assembly GCA_013398735.1). Taxonomy (NCBI): domain Eukaryota; kingdom Metazoa; phylum Chordata; class Aves; order Tinamiformes; family Tinamidae; genus Nothocercus; species Nothocercus julius. Next base: position 621,047 of record VZSV01000009.1, read on the forward strand.
GCTAATTTTCACACTGAGATGAGGTTTCCTTGTTTTCACTCTTTTCCTTGATTTTGCTTCTCAATCTTTTATTGCAGAGCCTGGTATTTTCACTGTCAACAACCATTATAGTTCAAGGTGACATGATTGGTGAATCTACAACTCATGTACTGCACAAGAACAAGATAAACTTTTCTTAGACCACTCAGGACTTTAATATGCTTTGTTTTCATTCTGCTACTCTTTTCCTTGGTATTTGCAAGCTGCGGCGAGGGGTGCATACTTGTAGAGGTTGCAAGTCTGGGGCAAAATTTAGATTTAGGGGAAGGCTCCTCACATGTTGCCTGCTCTGTGTGCTGTCACAGCTGCAAGTGCAAACTGCAAGCCTCAGAGGCAAAACTTCATCCAGATATTTCCCTGGGGAAACAACCCAGGCATTGGCTATAGCAGTGTGGCATTTCTTACATGATTTTGATTTGAAGGTTTCAGCAGTTGAAGATGGTGCTTTACAGAACCTGAACTAAGAAAGTTGCTAAATCATCTGATTTAGGAACAAACAAATCTTTACGCTTTTGTACAAAAAGAGCGCTCTGTGGTGAATGTGTCACCATTCAGTCCTGGTTCTTCTTAAATACCAGATTCACTTTTTGCTCTTACAATTTGGGATCTGTTTTTCCTTTTTTTCCCATACTGTTTCCTTGTACAGGACTGACATTTAGAATTCGGGCATCCCAAATGATACATGAAATCTATTTAAAGCAATAAAACAGGAAATCCTCTGTAGTGCACATGTTGCTGGGGAACCCTTCCATGCATTAAGAGGCAGTATTGATGTGGACTTTTTTGGTCCTTCTCTTCCCAGAACCTTTTAAATCTAAATCAAACTTGGTTAAAAAAAGAGAGGTGAAAAAAAAACAGCTAAACCAAGTGCCCTTGAAACTACAGTAGGAAAACAGGGAAAACAACCATCTAAAACTTCAGTATACTGGATTATCTCAATATGCTATAACCTACATGATCTTTTGGGGGTAAAAACATGGAAATAGTGTTAGAAAGGTTACTAACTGACTTCAGGATATACAGAACAAAATATAAAGGGCATAGGAAACAATTCCCCTAAAAAGAAGCATTTCTTAAAGAATTTTTGCTTTTACGCTTATCTTGCTATCAGACAGATGAAACCTATCATCTGCAAAACCCTGCCAAAAAACCTGCAAAACCCTGCCTGTGCTTCAAGGGGGAAGCCGTTATCTCCTGGTCTGTTTCTTTTTTAGATGTCAGGTGGAAAAATACAGCAGATGCTTGCTGTCCTGAGTAGAAAAAGCAGAGCTGGAAGTCAGGAGGTGTTTCTAATGTGCACTAGAGTGCACAGGAGGCAAAGGCATTGGGGAATTTAGGCCTAGATTCAACAAAATACATACCATGCTTTACTTCAAGCAAAAAATCTGACTTCACTAAAACTACTCACATGCTTCCAGATGTGTATATGTATAAGTATCTCTCTGCCAGCATCAGATCTAGAGGTTACAAAAACAGAATTTCAGTTTGAGGAGCAAGGTAAAAATATATATGAGGGGGAAATAAAGCAGTTTGGTAAACGTTATCAGTAGATTTTTTTTTTCCTATTCTACACAGATGGCTTCAGGCAAATCTTCTTAGAAGTCCCTCTGGTTTTAGATATTTAACTATTCTGGGATTGTCATCTTGGTTTGAAATCTGGTAGCCAGAAGACAGTGCTGTCCTACTGGGTAAAAGATCAGAATTCACCCTTTATTGATCAAAACCGTATTAGATTCTGACCCCCTGTCTGTGCAGGTGAAACAACAGTAACACCTTGTGAAACAACAGATCTTGAATTAGGTCTCTTCTCCTATTAATAGCTGCATTTTAGCTGGGGAGCACAAAATCACATCGCAAAATGCTAGGAGTAACAGAGCCTACAACGCTGTCTGAGACAGGGAAGATGAAGAGGTTACAGGAGGACACAGCTAAGGCAAAGGAGGTTGCTGGATGAGTCATGCACAGACTCAGGTATTCGCAGCTACCATTTCCTGGTTCCCATCACTTGTCTTAACACATTATTCCCAGGTTTCTAAGATTTTATTTTAAAAACAGAGTGCAGATTTTGGATGATCACAGACTACCAGTCAGGCTCTTGCAGACAGAGTCACACAACCTGGTGAGCTCAGTCTGAGCAGCCTCCCCCTCCTTCCTATTGATAGGAGTCTGACATGACATGATGTTAAATAAGACCAGGATAATAGCAGGCATGGGAGGTCAGTAAATTCGTATGGTGTATAGTCAGATATGTACTTTGAATGGGTAGATTCTGATTTTATGAGATTGTGGGAGTTTAATTTCATTTAGCAGAAGTAAGTATACAGCAGACTGAGGCCCTTCTCTTTTACATACAGATAGGCTCCTCTGTTCATCTGCATTCTATAAAGGCTTGTTATTCTTCCATGTTTATCAGATCCACAGATATCAAGGAGAACAGAAAATGTGTGTGATATCCGCCAGCTGGATCCCATCTGTCTTTTCTCTGCGGAGATGGAGTTTCAAAGTCTACATCCTATCTACTGTCACACCCTCTCTCTACATGAGAGGCTAAGTGTAAAGTTTGGCTACGGCGATGGAAAAACAATATCTCTTTAGTGCATCACAACTATTTCCCTACCTACACAAAAGTAGCATTCTTCTTGTTCTGGCATGCGTGCTGTATTGTTGCACTGCATCACAGTTTTCCTATTAAATAAAAAGAGAGTGGCCAAGGTGATTTCAGAATTTTTTTTTTTTTTTTTTGCTTTGCCTCTGTGCACATGTGTGTGTGTGCAGGTTTGTTTATTGGGGGGGCAGGGAAATCATGATTGACAAATAAAGATACTGTGTGATTTCAGTGGAGGATATGACCTTGTAGCATTTCTGGGAGGGGAAAAAAAAATACCTACCTGAATAAAAGCACAGTTTTGTTCCTCTTGAAGTGATTGAGGCTTTGCCATTCACTTCACCACAAGCCCTAAGGGACTGAGGAATTTCAGTTTCTCAGGGTAACACCCAGGATGGAGCAACGTTATTGCAAATCAGCAAGACTGAGTTAGGTTTTCTTGCCCTACAGTCTAGAGCTGTGGCTGTTCTCTGGGTCCGGCAGCTGCAGCATTTCTGCAGCAAGTGCAAACCACATCAGAAGGGAGCATGAGACACTGGTTTTAGCCAAGGAGCAGGAGGTGGTGCCTCACGGTCCTTCCTTTCCCAGGAAGCAGCCCCGAACAGCCTTCCTTTCCCACCGGAGCTGCTCTGCTCCTCCAGAAGCTGAGGAGCACCAACACATGTGAAAAGCTGGGCTTGGTTCCCCTTGCGGAGGCTCCTGGTGCTCCCTGAGGTGAGGTGGGCAAGTGTGTGCGACAGTTCACGTAGCCAGGAGGGAGCAGGAAGGGCAGCATGGGCGCTGGGCTCCTCAGCACCTTGCATTTCACTGCTCTGATACTGCCTGTCCAAGGACTTTCCAGATGTCTTTGCAGACCTTTGCTAATTTAGCTGCTCAATGGCCTGGCATTGTAAGCATGTTTTCCTTCATACCTTTCACAGATGAAGGTACTTGAGTAATTCAAAGGACAAGAGTGTCGTAGGAAAAGTCAGGAGTCAGAGCTGCAGAAGGAATACTTCAACTTTAGTTATTATTTTCATTGAAAATTATTGGAATCATAATTTCCTCAAGATATTTTGGGAGGCACATGCATTCTTTGATGATTGTCCTATGCACCCAAACAGCTGACTTGAATAATAAGCAATAGACATATTATCACACAGGCGGCTTACTGGATAACATACAAGTAAAAAGGGCTTTAATATCTTTAAATTAGTTAGACATTTATGAGTATTGTTATCTTTGCCTTGGCTTGTAGCCATAGGAAGTAGCATCTACCCAGAAAGTATAATGAATTAGAAATGTGAGCAACTTCCACCTACCTTTCCAATGAAAGGCCAGTGACACTGTGAATTCTTATTTAAAATTACACTGGATTATTTTCAGAAATGTGATTACTAGTGTGCATGCATATACATGGCTGCATGGTTTATTTCAAAACTGCAGATAAGTCAAAATGAGCTTTGGTGGATACTAGTTATGAATTCCTATGCTTACATAGAGTAAAATGTTTGGATTTGCAGGTACTCCTCTAAGTATACATAGACATGCCTTTGTATCTCACAGCCTCCCTTACTGTACTTAAGGTAATATTTTAGGCATGTAGAGGTTATTCACCCTCTCTGAGAGAGCTGCTTGTCTTCCCAGCAGGGCCATGGAACAACATTAACAGTAACTTCAGAAAGCATCTCACCCTATCCTGTGTTACTTACCTATGCTATCTCTGAGTTATTTCTCTCTCTAGACTATTTGATTAGATTAGATGTCTTTAACATAGTGTTAACTAGCTGGGTTAAAGCTAACTATCACCTGAAACTAACTGTTTGATGACTTAACTAGAGAACTTGTTTAGCTTTATGAGAACATTCTGCTCTGAACACAGCTTGCTCACAGTCCATCTCTCAGGCATAGTAGGGAACCTGCAATTCTCCTGGCAAAACATTTTGTTCTTTGACCCTTACATAGCCCTATAGAATCATAGAATTATAGAATGCTTAAGGTTGGAAGGGACCTCTAGAGATCATCATAAGCAAAGTAAGTTTGCCTTGGGAGTCTTCCATGGTCTAAATGAAGTCTTCATTTGGGCTATTGAGTTTGATCTAGGTTGCATAGTCTCCTCTGAGGTAAGACTCAGCTAATACCCAGATACTTTAAAGGCAACTGTCTGACTCTGATGCATGGCTACTCTGTTCAAGCCCACCCTTAACACATAATGAAAACTGTAGCTTTCTATACTTCTTTTAGCAAGAGAGACTCGGGAAAAGTGCCATAAAAGTATAAGGTGTTGATTCATGTATTTATAGTGGAGAATCAAATGACCTCTTCTGAGAAGGGGTTATGTGCTGGAAATACAGGAGGTCAAGGCAGAGTTTGGGAAGGATTCCCACGGGACCTAGTCTCAGAGGCATAAAAATGCAAACAATTCTTGAAATAAAAGATGAGTCAAACAAGGATGGAAATCTTGCTGAGGAGCCCAGATAGCTCATGAGTAGTTTAAGCACACGCCAGGCCCAGAGGCAACTCCTAAGCTGCCAGCATGGTTGCCTGCCGATTTTGCAATGGATCCTACATCTCCGGATGACGAGAACCATACCTTGGATTTGGATTCTATGAGAATGGGTACTGAAGGAGGGAAGGTTACAACAGCCTGAGGCATAGAAATGGCATCCAGTCTCTATTAGAACTAATTTTTAAGTACATAAGTCCTGGCTTGCCGGCCCTGGAGCATGATATACAATCTTTTATGAACAGATAGAGCATGAGCATTGGCAAGGCAAGTTCCCTTGCAATTCCCCCACCTTGCCTCAGGACAGCACTTCTCTGCGTGATGACTTTGGTCTCCCTGCCCATTCAAGCTCTGGTTCCTCTCCTCTCTCTGCTTGACAAAGGTTCTGGTTCTGGCTACCACATCTGTGAGCCATTTCCGGCACAGGCACACTAAAATGTTCCTCACCTGACAATGGCCTATGGTACCAGCCAAGGCACATCACAGGGACATTTCCTGCCTTGGAGATTTTACAAGCTAAATAGACAGCACAAAGAGTAGAGGAGGTAAGGATTATTATCAAATGGTGAACCAAGGTACCAAGAGATTAACCAGCTCCCTATCAATAGGGAGGGAAATGTGCAAAACAGCTGTGAACACAGTCCAGAATTTTAGCGTCTGCCCTCTGTTCCTTACATACAAACATCTCACCTCTCTCCTTCTGCTAATGTGAATGATGTTTCAGTAGCATTGGTTAGCAAGCAAGTCCTTCAGCATCAATCAAACAACATCCTTTGCTTAGCACTGAGCTCAGTTTTGGGTTAAATCAGACGCAGAGAAAGACTAACTCAATGCTGCAGATGCCAGTGGGTGAGAAGTACTGGGGGACATTCACCTCACACAGGGCAATGCTCTATAGCACAACCTGAACTACCAAGGCAAGGACATCCACACTGACCCAGCTCAACTGCTTCCAAGTATCTTTTCATAGTGCTATAACATACAGTATATACAACATACTTAAAAATTAAGCTCAATTTTATGGCACTTAAATCAACAGTGGATCTGTGTCGCCCAGCTAAGGACCAAGTTCCTCTTGAAACCAAGAGCATAAACGGTTCTTCTTGTGTGTATCTGTGTGTAGGTATCTTCAAATAGTTAACCCTGAAAGACTGACCATGACCACACAAGAAATTTGCAGCAGAATTAGCAGTGGGGGCCCAGTTTATAAGCCCATAAGAAACTCTAATCACAGAGTTAGCCAATCCCTCCTGATCCTTTTGTATTTGAGCTCAAGACAACACCTGTCCCATTTTTAAACACTGACACAGCATCTTCCCTAAGGCAGCCTGGACGCAGCTGACTCCTTAGTTACATCTTTAATATAAACAATGAAAAACAATATCAAGTTAACAAACTAAAGACCTCAGGAAAGACAATATGTTTCTTATTCCATTATTTTCTTCAAATCATTTTGTAAATGGTCATAAAAAAATGCAATAAAAATTACCTTTAGATCCAGAGCCAAATGATGCATCTTGTAACTAAAACACACTCAGTTAATACAAACAAATTTCTATAAGTCTATCGTTCTTTCACATGACACAGGGTGCTTTACTGTTTGCTGACATAGCACTTGCCCCCAGGTTACCATACGGCTCCTCCTCAACACTCAGTACCTTACTTGAGTTTTGAATGAATCTGGTTTCCAGGTATGTTGAAAAAAGGTCGTACCTATTTTACATAGCTTGATCACCTGCTTCTCGCTCTCGAGACCATGGCAAGGACCAGTTACTCAAAAGAGTAGCAACATGTGCCAGGAGGGGGTCTGCCAGTAACATACTATTTGGCCCTAGTGCTTAAAATACTCACAAGACAACAAAACAATATTTTCAGTTGTATTTAGCCCCTGCACAGAGTTGACAACAGTCATCTTTCTGCTTTCTTGAACATGTGCAAGAGTTAACATTTAAAGAGGGTGTTTTGTTTTCCAGTTCTCATTTCCTCCATGCTTTGATTTAATAATACAGATCCACTGTTGACCAGTGTGAAGTCATACCCACAAGGGCACCAGGTACAAAGCTGCATTCACATGGGCCACTTTCCTGATATTCTCATGCAGTAAATTGCTGAACTCTGTCTAAAGGCCCCCTGGACAGAAAGGAGGTTCAGCTGGGCCTCAGAGTTAGGTTATATTGTAGATGTAAAGGAATAACAGTGACAAAA
>VZSV01000009.1:628395-709628 GCA_013398735.1 Nothocercus julius
TATATATAATGCATGGTAAAATCATGGTAAAATAAAGGTGCAAATTGCACATACAAGCACCTGGCATTTTGTTTGCATTTCGTTTAACCTCAGGAGCTCACTCTGCCCTCTCCCATGAGTGACAGGGGCTCCTTTCTCATTTCCTTCTCACACCCTGTGCATGAACCAGAGCCCTTCACCCCTTTGCTTTCAGGCACCCCCACAAGCAGCTTCTCCTCCCTTTTCCTTGCAAGTGATCCTTTGCTTCGGAAAATCTGGCTTTGCACCATGAAATACATGACCTGGACATTAGCACATGAATGTAGCCAGAAAACAAAACTTGCAGAAAGCCAGCTTAGCGCTGTGGTTGTTATCATGAGTTAATGTCTCTGTGGTGGCATTTGCACTGCTGGTTCTAACTTGCCTGAGCTAGGTTAAGGGAGGAACAGCAAGACCACCTCCATCTTGCTGTGCTGACACTTGCTTAGGAGCCTTTCCAGGGTATTAAGTCATTAGGGACGGCTTCTTCCAAACAGCAGTAATAATAACAATAAAAAATATTAGCGGATTTTGAACTGGAGTTTAATTCAGGATAAAGATGCAAATTTTGGAGTAGTGGGGCAAGCAGCCAAGACCTGTTTCATAACAGGGTGGGTACAGCAATGTATGTGGGCAGAAGGGCATGCTGCAGACACCACGGGGGCACAAAGTTCATCCAGCACAAGGTTGGCCATCCTAGACCATCCCATTGCCACCATCACCTGGGGCTCCTGTGTGGGATGCTGCCCAGAAGGTCCTGTCCCCCAGCCAAATGTATGAGACCCAAGAGTGGATGAACATGTCATGCAGGGGCCATCGATGGACTTCTTGGCTTGGGCAGCTGCACACCGGGGACATTTTTGGGTTTTGCTGGGCTGCCCTTTGGTGTGAACATCCAAGCAGGTGGCAGCGATGGCTCCTGGCCCCGCTCCCTTCACTTCCTTCCCGCTTGTGAATATGACAACACCTTTCCACATACAGCAAGCAGGGAGGGCTCGTGGGGAGAGGAGAAGGTGTTTAGAGAGACATGGAGATGTTTGTGAGTCAGCTCTGTGAGATCTGGGTTGCAAGTTCACCTCACATTCAGCTGTGAACTGTACACTTAGAAAGTGCCACATGGGGGTAGTAGGATTTGAACTGCAGCGATGACAAAAATATGGAAAAAAATGTGTCTTTGTAAGGCCAGAAGAAAACTGGAGGACTGAGGCACTTGCGTTGGGAAGTGATTTTATGTACAGCACAGGGAACAGCAGTCCCTGCTAGATCTATGGCTTGCATTAATTTTTTTCACAGATACGATCTATGGTTATCTTGCTCCTGTACAGAAAGGACTTGTACTCATTGAACACTGATCCCTCGAGCAAATCCTCATGAGAAGAAGTAGTTCTGAGTATCTGCACAGGGATATTAAGAAGGTTCAATACTCCCTCATAATTGTATAAAGTTAGAGGCATCAAACAGGTATAAAACTAATGTGGGGAAGAATAAGATCTTGAATAGCCAGGAGGGACCATTATGATGGTTTAGTCTGACTTTCTTTATGAGTGATAGACTTTTACCTGGTAATTTTGAGGCCAGGGAACACTTTGATAATAAAGATCAGACCGTTCCCAAGCCTGATGGTGCCTGCTGCCAAATGAGAGATAGACACACCTTTTCCACAGACCTTTCCCCCAGTGATGGGGCCCAGAAAACAAGTATAATAGCCTCACATAACAAAAAGTACAACTTCTCAGCAGAGAACAGAGAACTTGAAACAGCAGCTTTGGCTATAGCCTTCATGCCTAAAGGTTGCTTGAGCTCAGAGGAGTCTCAGGGCTACCCAGAACCACCATCAGCACGTGTCGTCAGAGCAAATGCTGTTTTCATCTGGCCAAAGCTCTGCTTGGAAGACTAAGATGCTGTGATTTGGATTGAGATTTAATTCATTCATCCTTAGCCACCTAGCTTGAACAGGGCATTTAGTCCATTCATGGGAAGAGACTGCTCTGGGTAGCTGCTTAGACATCTCTTTTAGAATGGAATGGTTTGCTGTCTGCAGGTGTCTATCTCTAGTGGACATAGCAAGACCCTACATGACTGGGTTGGATTGAAAATGTGCAAAGGGAGGTGAGATAATTTCCAGCCTGGGCCTGTACCAGTCTGACTTCACATCAAGAGTGATCAAGAGTGCTGCATGATTTTTGATGAGGTTTCAAGCAAAACTAGAGGTTGACATAAGACTCCACCCCTGAATGGAGCCCTTAGGGCCATGGGTTTTCCTCACAACCCTGGGAAACTCATGTTAATGAGATCAGGGCTAAAGCCACGTTGCTTTCACAGTTATCAGTCAGCTGCAAAGTGCTGCTACCCTTCTGAGACGCAGCAACACTCTCCTCAAGGATATGGTGATACCCCTATTTTTTAAAGGGCGTGTGCCTCTCGCTCATAGGCAGTAGAAGCTTTGGGTTCAATTCCCAGCTCTGCTCCAGGGGATTCAAGCCTCCAAATCCCAAATCCTCCGGGAGCCTCAGGCTGCTCATAGTCGGGGCTGCTTTTGAGACCGATTCCATGTTTCAGGGGATCACAACATTTATGTGGCCAGAGGCAATTAGTGGCACAAGGGTTAGGATATTTCTCACATGGAGACAGAGAATCTGCATCCTAGGGACCACCTGTGTGTTTTGCATTGAAAGACTGGGCGTGATCAGAAGAACCACCACATACCAGCTGGATCCCTTTTGAGCTAGACCTCAATGTCTTGATCAACAGTCCACAGCAGCAAGCAGAAGCTGGATTTCTGGCAAATCCACCCTGGGCATCCTTTGCAAAGACAGTGATTGCCCTCCCCAGGTTACGGGTTGCCAAAGAAGGGCCTGGCTGTCACCAAGGGAGCGTGAGCCCACAACTGCCGAGGGAGCCCAGCTCAGACAACTCAATAAGCTCACTGTGCCTCATCACCCTTATGCATGATTTTACTGGCCTCTTTCCTACACAAACAGTATTTTAATGAGTATGTGGCCTTTGTAGTATTTATTTAGAAAGAAAGATTTCCTCTGTCTTTAAACTATTTAAACCTGACTTCCCTTTCAGACGGCTAATCTGAGATAAAGGAGTACATACACTTTCATGCAATGCCAAAGCGCTGAGCACAAAACAAGGTATCTCTGAATTGCAGAGAGGGGCAGCGTGGGGACAGCAAATCCACTTGGACCCTTGAGCTTACACAGTGGAGGAGAGTTTAACCCTGTCCGCTCAGGCTGCCTCTTAACCTACTCCATATAATATTAATATTTCCTCTTTAATGGCAGTGTCTAACTATTTCTGTTCTGATTTCTCTGTGCTCTGTTCCTATAGGTAAAATATAGTGCTTCATTGCTTGCACTGTTTGAAATAAAACAAAATGTTCAGTGTGAAATAGAATCAAAACTGCAGAATTAACCTTATATGTGCTGCAAGTTTGTGTGCTGTAGGAAAAGCAGTCTGAAAAAACAGCAGTGATCACTCCTGAGAGAACACACGAGAAAGCTCCAGCTCCACTCAAGCTGGCTTGGCTGAAATATGCTATTAACTATTTTTTTTTAAATTATTATTCCCACCAAAAAGCATAACAGGTTTGTGTATGCTTCATGTACCACAAAGATGAGCTAAACTTTATTGCAGTGGATTTGGAACTTCTTAAACTCTCAGTCCTGCTGATTGTAATGATAGTATTATCATTCCTCCTCCCCATTTCCCTGAGCATCCCCACACATTTGTCTTTTACCAAGCCCAAGACCAATCTCTATCATTTCGTGGCTTTCTGTGTCATCAATAATGTTCCAGTCCACATCCATTTAAACAAGTCTAATAGTACTGGAGGGTTTCTGTAGCAGCTTTTGAATTTTTTTTTTCTCCCTCTAAAAGGCCCCATCTCTGCAACCACCTTCTGCCTGGTCACTGTTTGCAAGCCAAAAGCTCAGCAGTGTGGGAGTGTGACAGTCTTGAGACATTTCCACAGCACCCAGGGGCAGTAAATTAATGCTGACATGACCCACCAAGCACATGGCAGCTCCATTGTCAGAGCTCGTCTAACAGGAGAGATTGAATTTCACACTGTGTTTGATATTAAATCTCTCCAAGCACAAGCTGACCTGGCTGGGTAGAAAAGATATTCAGGGATCAGCAGTGAGGGCCTCACTAGGGGAAGGTGCTAAATATTCAGTGCCCTTATTTGAAGCATTGCTGTGCAGCCGGTCGGAGCTCAGCGCACAGCAGATATTGTAGTTACATCTGCTTTGTCCCTTGCAACTGTCCCCATGCAAAACCAATGCTCCTCCATGTCCTTTGTCTTGCTCCCAGCTCTCCCACCTCCCATCCATGTGGAATGCATGCTCACTGCCTTTCCCATGGGATACCCCCAGCACCCCTGCCCCTTCTCTGATCTCCTGAGTCCTCCCTGCTTTCTACAGTATCCCTCTTGCTTTCTTTGTTGCTGAGCCAGGAGAGTTTCATGCTGTTTTGCTGGACATCCAGGCCAATTGGTCAGCCAGAAGATGGATACTGCTTGGAAAGCAGTGAGAGGTCAACTTTGGTTTGAGCAGGCCATCTAAAAGAAAGAAAAAGAAACAAAAAACCATTTCCTGGTCACACAGAAAATGCTCTTTGGCCTGGGGAGGGTGTCTTAAAACTCAGCGCTTAAAATATTGTATTCAAAAGTTTTGGGGATTTTTGTTTTGTTTTGTTTTTCCTGAAACTGAAATAGAAAACTAAACTGAAACAGCCCAGACAGGAACAGGATAGATGGAAAATGAATATATGCATATTAATTCACCATTGCGCCTTCCTTTACAGCCCTCATGAAGGATATTCTGCAACACCTCACATATCCAGCAACATATACAGTTAAAGAAGAAACAGATCTTGATTAGTGGGTTGCCCTAGTAATATTTGGTTAGCAGGGACTTGATTAGAGGTTTATACTGGGTACTGCTAGTGATTAGATCTGTGAATGTTGGGAATTTGGATTCCCCAATGCATCTGATGGGCAGATGCCCATCTTGATGGGCTCTGGCAAGCCAAAAGGCATGCCAATGCTCCAGACACAGCAAGGTGTATCTACATAATCAAGATGTGCCCCTCGACTCCTTTCCAGTAGTTGCCACTGTCTGTGGATGGAATTTGGGAAAACTTGTTGGCTCGAAATGTTCTAGAAGGGTGCTTGAATGGTCCATCTTGAATTAGCCCAAAGTAAAATTCTACTTTTAAGTTTTTAAAGCAGAAAAGCACCTTCTAACCAATTAATATAACCTTTCACTTATCCCAGGACACTACATTTCTCCCAGTTATCTGATATGGGACTAAAAATTTTCTCTTGTGCAAAACTGAAGTCCGTTGCTCTCTCTCGAAAGGCTACCAATCTCTATTAGAAGACAATCCGAGATAGAGAACCAGTTGTTTCCTTTAAGTTATTATTTCAAAAGTAAATGATCATCACTGTTAAAACTCATTCTTCACTTCCAGTTTGAATGTGTCTAGCTTGAATATGTAGACCATCATTCTTTTTATAGTTTTCTCCACAAACTGAAAGAACATTTTTAAAGCTGGTACTTTCCCCACATGGAGGTATTTAGATTTTGTAGCCAATTCATCTATTTCATTTCCTTTAAACTGGCTGAACATAGAGAATTCTTCGAGTCCCAAAAGCACAGTCTTTAACACTTAAATCATTGTAATAGTGTTTCTGTCACTTAGAGGTCCTAGGACCAAGTGCAGTCTTTCATTGTTTGGATAGAATTATCTTCATATTAAAACATTATTATTATTATTATTTTCATTAATATTGACTCTTTGGTTAAACCATGACAGTGGGGACTTGCTTTATTTCATTTTACCGTAGTGACCCCTTGATAATTCTGAATTATTTTTTGCCCTCCTTGTTTCTGGCCATACTGCATTCAGTTGCGTTAAAACATATTTTATCAAGATACTTCACTTCTGATTGACTATGCAATTCTTATTGCTGGCTGCACTGTCAGTTTCAGCATTTTGCACAGATCTTACCAGCAATAGTTTGAGATTTTTTCCCCTATTTCACTGATAAAACTACTGACAAGTACTTGCATGGCTTTCCCTTACAAAAACACAGTAATCTGCCTCTAACAATGACCTTCGGAAAACTGTAAGTGTGAGGCAGTTCTTATACTCTGTATTGCACTAACTGTTGCGTGCCCATAATTCTCAATGATTCCAGCAAAAACTGGGATTCTCACTCTGGTCCTCAGGATAACATCAAAGAAATATATTCACAATTCTGTTAGATATCAAAAACACTTGATCGCAAAGTATGGCTGTCTAGACATGAACAAATAAGAGGGCTTTCAGGGCTTTTAGTGTAACTTTCCTAGTGATTTTAGTTTATTTCTCAATACTTTCACATATTTTTAAAAACCCTTGCAAAACATCATGGCACATGCCTTAATATTGGGACTTATACCATTCTACCAACAATGACGAATCAAGTTCTGCATAATCCTTCCTTTCTGTAACAGCATTAAAGTTACCCCAAATCTGCAGCACCATTCTACCCTTTGGATAGTTCATGACAGTTGCTTGACTCTGTGTAGTGCTGGTTCTTATGCAGAAAAGGTTGACAACATTAGAACCAGTGCTGTCACCCTCTTACAGAGTCCAAAAAATCCTAACTGCAAAAGTGGATTTGGAAACAGTCTGCTTTACTGCATCTTTTAGAAGTCTAGGACCCACTTTTCCTTGGATACCAAAAGCTGGCTCCGAGCTGTGTCTACTCACACCAGGCCACCTGGCAAAGCATTGAGGAAAGGAGGTTGCAGATGTTCCACTCTCCACAGGCTGAGACCTTCTGCCTGCTTGGGGAGCAAATCAGACTCACGGAAGGATAAGTTTAGCTCTATATATGCCTTATATGACTAAAATAACTGTACATGTGTACAATGAGAAAGAGACACATGTGCATATACACGCACATAGCAAGATGATTTCTCTCCCTGGGGCACTCTGTCTGCTGATTAATTGCTAAATAAATAAGAGCTGTGCTCTTTAGTGATTAATGGATTCACATTGGCAAGCTGTAATCTAGTCTGAGTCTCCCCAAGGATCCTGCTTGAGCACTGAACTACTCATCTTCACTCAGCCTGCAGAGACCCTTTAGTACTTTATGCACATAGGCTCAGAAACATGCTGAACTGGAGAGAATAGTGATGTCTTCAACAGTTCCTACATTGAGAAGTCTAGCTGAGAATAAATTAGTGGCATTTGCTGTTACTTGCTAGAACATGTTGCTTAGCCATATCTTCTGTTGACAGAAATCTGTGCAGTTTCTGTGACTTCTAATGAGTTGACTTCAGACGGGTTGCATTGATCCAGGTGGAGGTGTGATCTTTCAGAATGGCAATTTGAAATGGCTATTTAGATTTGCCTTGCAGGCAGCATAATCAGAAACGAGCCTTTTTCCCACCACGTATTTACATGGGACCTACCTCCAACCTTGATCAGCAGCTAGATCCTGGCAAAGCAGCCATAGTGTCCACTGGCATTCAGAAAAGGACGGTGGCAGAAGTGACCCAGCAGTGAAATGCAGATCCCTTCCTAGTGAAATGGAGGCCACTGAGACCCCTCTTTTGCTTCTGTGTTTTGCATTTGAGAGTGGCTCAGTGACTGTCAGGTATAATACAGATCCTCCTGTGTTAAAAGTAGTAGACCCAATGCAGTCCATATAAAAAGGCTGACCAAAAAGTACAGGATGTTGGCTGCGGCTTTTCATTTTCAGCTGGAATCTTTCAGACTGGCAACTGTCAATGGCTGGGCTCAGTGCAGATGTTTTTCCACTTCTGGCTGTGATTTTTCCCATGGAGAATGATGGCCAGACTTCCACTGGCTTCCCTGGGAGCAAGGTCAGATGTGGACAGTACATGGGGGTACAAAGAGAGACTATGCAGCCAAGCAACTTTCTGTCCTCCAGCTTTTAATGTTTCCTCTGTCTGCCGAGCCCTTTAATCCAACCTAACCCTTCGGAAATTACAACATCTCATTTTGCTGCCAATAGGGAAATTTGCTTCATTGCATGACCTGGCATAGAAGAAAACACACCTTTGGAGG
The DNA here is from genome assembly GCA_013398735.1 of Nothocercus julius. Taxonomy (NCBI): domain Eukaryota; kingdom Metazoa; phylum Chordata; class Aves; order Tinamiformes; family Tinamidae; genus Nothocercus; species Nothocercus julius. The sequence continues at coordinate 636,508 of VZSV01000009.1, forward strand.
GGAAGAGTATTTTTGCCTCCTTCTCACAAAGATAACAGCCAGTACAGTGTGTCACTTTTATTTACATTTCAAAACAGGCATAAATACTATGGCTTCCATACAGGCATGGTATGTTGAGGACAAGGAAACTAATTTCCCCATTTATTATTGAAGTGCCGTAATAGACTTGGTTAGACACTGAACAAGATAGTGCAGTATTTCACCTAGGACTCCCCATCAAGGGTCCTATATCCAGAAGGCAGCACAAGATCACTTCACCACCTGCATTTTTGCCCAGGTTGAACACCTATACTGATAACAACTATCGGGTTTTGGCTCATATCACCCACCCAAGGCCAGCATTTCTCCCTGACTGGTGTTGCCCCATCAGTGTTATTAATGCAGGCACATCAGCAGAGCCAGTTGCTACAGCTCTGTTCCATGGCCTGAAGGCCCCTTGGCAACCCTGAATTAAAGCCCTCTAGGCGATAAAATAGTTGGGCCCTAAGGGACTTCTTAGAAATGTGCTGTGAATGAGCAAACAGGAAAAAAAAATAATGCCGTGTTGATCATCTTGCCTCTAAGATCACTTTGTCTTACTAAGAATTTGTATGCACTAATGGGAAGCTGAACCATCTTTTAAAAAGTCTCTGTAACACAGTTTAAACACACACGGTTAACATTTTAAAACCCCATGTCTCTTCACAGCCCTTGACTCTCCGGTCAGTAAGCATCCCCAGGAGGGGATGAACTGTTTTCAGTATGCTTGTGCCACAGTGTCCAGGCTGGAAAAATACGGGCTTAGCATTCCCTTCTACCTAAACTTAACTAACCTAACTTAAAATGATAGTTGCTACATGCTGCCCTGTAGGTAGAACAGAATAAAACCACAGATACTTGGAAATTAATAAAATATTCCCTTCCAGATTAAGTGCTGCCAGAGTAGAGAAGATCGCGTTATGTTTACTTCCATAGGTGGGGAAGAAAGACAAGAAGAACCAGCTGTCTAGCTTTGGCTCTTTCAACCTTGGTTTGGGTGTCAAAGAGACTAAATCACTGCCTCTTGGATAATGCTGCAATAGCTGGTATATAGAGATACCCTGAATGCAGGAGAAGAGAGGCACTTGGCACAAGGCAGCCAGCTGGTGCTTTGGCACACGTAAGGCTACGAGCAGGCTCCTGCAGTAGACTTATCTCTTAACTCATTTGGGAGATACGCACAAACAGTAAGTCTGAGCATTGAAAGCCTTCCTGTCCCTCTACATATTAGTTCAACTCACTGAGATCTGAATCACAGATTCCCCTCTACCTTCCCTTATTACAAAGGAAGCCTATGGCAAATTCATTCCAAACATGCACATCAGCAAGGTGCCTGTGTTTTTATGGGCATATTTATGAGATGAAGCTATATTTGGATTTTAGCCACGAAACAGCTAAGGACAGACCCTCTTATGTGGATCAGCCATACTGGTACAGTGTATATATTCCAAAATACCTGTCGCTGTTTTTCTGAAGTAACTACTAATTCAATAACTAGAGGACTAGTAGAGTTCTCATCACATCAAGTTTCAGTTTTTAAAGGGAATTGCAAAATATTTTTCTTAATAAAAGCCTCCAAGCACACAGCCCAACCTTACACTCGCTGAAATCAACTGCAGAACTTACAGGTTGCTTTCTTGGAGACTAAACAAGGCCCATAAACTGCTGAGCACAGCAGAGAACTCTTAGGACACTGGCTCAGTTCAATCATTTCTCTTCCTTGGTTGCCTCCCCCAAGGGCTGCTAAGCTCAGAGAAGCCTTTAACACACTGACACCTCTGAATGCACATTCCTGCTTACCTTACCAAGCTGCTGCTCCACATCCTTTCATACAGTGAAGATAATCTAAGAAACCTAAAGGAAATAGCAGAGTTTCAGGACGCTGAGGGCACCAATAGGTCCCATCTCTAGTCAGAAACCACCTTGAGAATGGCTAATTTGGTGGATGGATGGAAGGCAGATGGAGGGTCAGCTCAATGGCTTCTTAGAAAAAAAGGAATAGGCTTCACCTCATGACTGACAAATTCATGAGATCTGAACCAACTGCATGCTGTTGTTTTTTATTCTCCTTGCTCATGTACACGAGTAGGAAGCACAGTAGTAGGAAGTTACTGGATGTAAAGTAGAGGGTCTAAGATTCTCTGGTAACAGCTACCACAATATTAACCAGGTACTTGATCTGGCCCTGACCTACACTCCCTTTCAGCTGCATTATTTGCAAGAGGCTGGAGGTAAAATTATTCCTACATGCCACAAGGTTATGGGGACAGAGGACTAAAATAAAATACCCAGCTCAGCCCCCATGTCTCTGTTCTTTGGGTAACAGCAAGAGCATGTTTGAGAACTAATGACTGGGCTGCATAGTCTTGAGAGATACCAACACCTCCCATTATACCGTGACCACATTCAAATATTTCCTGCAATTTCTTGGTGTCAGCAGTAAAGTATCCACCCGACACTACCCAAGGTGATTAAAGACGCCTCATAAATGTCAAAATGCTTTCCAGCATAAATCTTCAAAGGTCTGCATGAAACTGTATTTAAACTGTCTCCTCTTTCTCTCTTTTCCTTCTGCACCATCAGGAATGGAAAAGGGCATATACATTACTGAATTTCAGGCATTTATTCCCACTAATGGTACAGTACAGCGCTGGACTACGAAGTCATATCGTGACATACCACAGGTCATTTTCTAATCAGTCCCTGCACATCTTTCTGTTAGCAGTGACTGGTCAGATTGAAATATTCATCAACCTTGCCCGATCTATCTTACTTGCAAAGTTAATTGGAAGTTGTACCTGGAAACCCTTGGATGAGTTAATTTTAGAGTAGTGTTTTCCTGCATAGAAATAAGCTAGCTAGGAAAATATTCTGCCCTCCATAGGGTCATTCACACCTACGTACAAAATATAACTCATTCTTTTATGGGAACAATTGCCTTTAGAAATGTGAATCATTTATGGGTGGTGCTAAAACTTCAGTCTTGAAAACAATTCCAAATGTGAGAAGGCCCTAGCCTGAAATGGGGCAGCAGTATAAATAAATGAAGCAGATCAAGTGGCACCAGACACTATAGCACCAGACATACATTTATCAGGGGCAGAAATGCAGACCCTGCCAATACTGCTGTGTTCTTCCCAAGTGTCCCAGGGCAGTCAGCAGTAGTGACCACATGCTACAAGATCCCTTTGCTGTGGTGGTAGCCGTGCCATTCCTATGGCAGTGGTGACAGGCCACCTAGCCAGCCTGGGGGAAACCTCAGGGTGGCTGGAAGTCATGCTTTCCCCTCACATCTGTAGGCTGGTTTTGGTAGCCATATGACTCCTTGCAGTTGCTCCCAATTCAGTATCATTTCTCAGGGTTTAAGTGTGAAATAACAACCAATATTTGTTCCATGGTGCACATTTTCCTCATCTTCTTGAAAAAAAAAAAAAAAAAAAAAAATGCACAAGCTGCTCAACTACTGCACACCAAGCAATTTGTGATGTCTGATCACGGAGCCTAAACCAGTTCTCTCTATAATACTTCATTGTTCCTCTTTCCCATCGCTCTACATCCTCACGTCCCATACAACCTATCCACTTAAAGACTGCCTTAATTTGTAGAGTTCTTCGAAGTTTTCCAAAGGTGAATAATTCTGCGCTATTTGATACCTTTTGCAGTGTAAGCTGCAGGCAGACATCTCCCTTTCCCAGATTAAAGACCGACGTTTGTGACTGCCCGTTCAAATGGGCCACAGACCTCCAGCACAGAGGCTGGACGTGTGTGCAGGGTGGGAACAAACCCCACAGGCTGAGTTGCATCTTGAAGCATATTGAAAAAACGTTCACTTTCTATGAAATATAGGCCTAACGTGGGCTGAAAGAGGGCAAACTGTATGAGGGATGTCTTTGATTGCCTTTGACCGTAGTCCTGAAGGGAAGTGACATGGGTGATGGTAGTAGAATCAGGAAATAAGAGGTTTCCAGATTTAGCCAAACACAGCAGAGAAATTCTTTGTACTTTGCTGCTCTGTGCACCAGCATAAATGGCCATGGCACCAATACAGTACCCCAAAAGTACACAGCAATAAACCTGAGAGCACAAGCAGGTATAACTGCAACTTGAGAGAGGGGAAGGAGCTCATACCATCTCCCACAGGGCTCCCCTTGGCTAAATAATGAAGCTCAATCCACCATCATAGTCTCCAGGGTTTTCCAGCAGCCTCACTATTTACAATAGCAAATAGCACTAGAGACAAACATTTCCTTAAACCTGCAATTACATGTTTAAAGTGGGTTAATTTTATAGATGTGCCTATATCAAGACCACTTTCCTCTGGGAAGTGGTAGCACAGCCTAAGTTGCAGAGCATTTGCTGGGTCTGTACAGAAACCTGCTTCCTGTAAGCAGAAATTATAAGCATAGCAAGCTCCACTTTATCACTATCTGCCTAAATATATAAATAATCAGAAATCTGAAGTGTGTGTTGGACAGCACCCTCAGGCTATCATTTTACACCCAGCTGTTATTCTCAGAGGATTCTCAGTAAATCCAGGAATAGACCGAGTCAGGAGTCAGGAACAGACTCAGAGAAGAATGTCACCATATGGCAGGCTTCTGCCTGTTACATAAATATATTGATTAGCTGAACTGTCTTCATAATATCTCTATCAAGGAAAGAAAACTCAAGAAAAAGGTATAAAATTATCAGAAAGATGAAAGAGTACCTGAACTGGCCATTTATTCTCATTCAAGTATGTTGTTGTTCAAAGGGCAATACTAATTCGCTTCAGAAAACTGGTTAATTCAGTTCAAGTCTTAAGTTTGAATGCACTTGCTAAATAAAAATTGAACAGGGTAATCATATATTATTGCTATGACAACCCATATAGCATGTGAGCAACCTGAAAGACAATAATATTCTTATAACAATGTCATTGGCAAAAAATAATTGGTTCTGGAGTTCTAAATATACATGACAAACAGGAAAGATTCAACAGCATGTTAAAACTCACTGTGAAAATAGGAACCCTGGGACAATTTTTTTTCTTCATTTAGGGATCTAGAGAGTAGATATTGAACTGTGTGCACTGAAGCACAGAGCAACTTGCTGCAATAGTGGTGCTCCCATTCACTTGTTGGGTGATCTAGAACAACCCACTTAAACTTCATTGCTTTCACCTCTGAGGTGCTCTTGGACTGAAGAAAGGCGGAGGCCCAGGTCCCAGATCCAGGCCCTAGGAAACCATCCATCCTGCAGGATGGCATCCTACCTGAAGCATGGGATTGTATTTGGGGACTGCGGTGAGCCTTGGTGTTAGAGCGCGATGCCTCAAGGAAGGTGTCCTACAGCTCAGCAGGACCTGCCGTGCTCCAAGACTTGCTGGTTGGGCTGTGCAGAAGAGATGGCAGCTACCAGAAGCCAGATGCTCAGAGAACAAGGACTGGGACTATGATCAGGCAAGAAGGAAAGACAGTTTATAATTAAAAAAATGAAGATGGGGATCAGGCTATTGGGCTGTTCATTCCCCAGCCTGAACTAACAAAATAGACTTTCTGATTTGTTAATGTGTGCATTGAAGACACCATGCAAAACTATATTCATCCCTCAGTGGTCTGGGCATTTCTAGAGGCAAAGGCAAGGCATTTGCAAGATTATAGCCACGTACTGAAATCCATCCTTGGCACAAATCAAACTCCACAGTAGAGCCTTAGCATGGTGCCCAGGAATTTGCTTGCACAGTGTAAGGATAACTTTTTTTTTTCCTCCCCCTCTCTATTTTCAAAATGCCTGAATAATTTGCTCAGGCTGTTTTAGACCTTGAGGTAGGTTTGGGTCAAGGCTGGTTTGGGGTTTGGCTTGGGCTGGCCTCCCTCTCTGTAAATATGGAATGAATATCCCAGCATGGCACTAAGGAGCTCTATATTGTGGCTGATACCACGCTCCAGATGAGAGGATAAACCCAGGTTTTCAATTGCTCATGGCTGTAACTGCACTTCTGAAAAGACTGAAGATACTCACCATGAGATCGAGCCAATTTCATAGCTGGATGACAACTGCAGTCATATAAAACAGCAAACAAACTCATCCTGAAAAGATTTCTGTGCTGCGCTTTGGGTTCACAATGTTCGCAAAGAAAGTTCTGTTGGTTTAGAGTGTTGTTGGCCGAAATGGAAACATTTTCCAGGGAAGTCAGCCAGTTTTTAAAGGAGGCCAAATCTGTTTCCACATGGAAATTGGCTCATTTTTTAAGTATAGATGAGGTATAGATGAGTTCTGCATAAAAATATATATATATATATATACATAAAATTCCTTCCCCCATCCACAATTGTATACAATTTCATGCATCTTGATGGAAGAACAGTTATTACATCTGCAACAAGAAAATGTCATCGACGAAATGCAATATGATGTAATTAAAATGGCAATCATGTCAATATGAATGAAACAGGGAAAAGGGAGAAAAATTCTAGAAAACAAAAATTATCCATTTCAGTCAGCTTTTTGTGGCCTATGTAAGCTCTTTTGGAAGTGGCTCATGAGTACAGATGGCTTCCACTTCCCTGTTCTTTAAAATGTAATCAAAGCTTTATTAACAGGAAAAAATGACATTACTTAACAAAAAGGCAAATAAGGCAAATAATACAACTTTTGCCACTGTAATAGTCCTTGAGCTTAGTGCACTTAAAGACCAAATTGTTCCAAGAGTTGGATCATAAAGCTCGACACCCTCCACAAAGAGTGTTGTGGAAAAGATAGAAACAGTTATTAAATACATACTGTACTGAAGAACAAAGTTGTGTCAAAAAGCACGTGGCATGTTCCAGTGCCTCGGTCTGCAACAACTGCCTTTTGGAATATTGTAGTCTAGGTACTTTGCCTGTTTATTCTGTTTTGAATAGCTTCATTATAGAACTGGTGGGAACTTCTCCAGTGACACTGCAAAACATATGTTTTGGGAAGAATGTCAGCTTCTAAATTGTCAAAATGCCCCATTTCTACCTTTTCAATGGGAGGGGGGGAGGGAGTGTTCTATTTGCTAATATTATTTCTTCCTGAAACCTGCAATTAATAAAATCAACACACATATATATGCTACAGTGTATATTCATTAAAAATATGTAGCAAAATAATGATATTTTGACTCATAAATAAATGAGTTTAGAAATGATCAAAGTGGAAGACTTCAACTAGTCTGCACTAAGTGCCAGAGGAAGGTTTCAAGCTAAAAACATCAAAATCTTGGCAATTTACACAAGATGGAAACCCAGGCCTTGCCCTCCTGTGATCTTACACATCCCAGATCAATAGTATCTTTAGTTCTGGTGCTGTACATTCCTAATTAGCAGATGCAAGGCCTCATACCAGATGAGTTCAATATTAAGAGGACATGTAAGCACGGCTCTCATGAGCAGGCTGATTACCTGGAAGAAAATTGTGCACCAGTGTAGGAATCAGATAGTTTAGTTGCCAACTCATCTCTTACTGAAAAAGGCCAGTGCTTCATTCAGGTATTTGCTAAATATAGAAAAAGTTCAGGAAGTGGAACTCTTTGATCTTGGAACACTTGTGAGTTTGGCAGTATGAAAGGATGAGAGAAGCATTTCAAATGGATCTAGAGAAACAGATGTTTGGCTTCTTCCATTAGCTACCACTACATCAGTCCCTGGCCCAAACTAGTTTTTAGCACAGGTGATTTTCCACAGAGCTAATCTTGTTTTCATTCATGGTATTCTTCTTCCAATAAAAACCCATCTGTTTTTGAGCTTTATACACTGTCATAAACTGTAGCTGGTCCAAATGGTCTTTCAAGAGGGTCTCCACACCAAGGCTGGGGAGAGCTACGTGCTACTTACTTAGTGAGAAAACACAGAGCTGCTTTCAGCTTGAGCCATCTGAATCAGCAGCTGAGGAGAAACTTGACTTTTTGCTCCATTTCTTCTGCTCTTTTTAAAAAACAAATACACTCTACAAGTAAGCAAATAAACATTCTCATTGCATAGACACCCCCTAGCAATGGTTAAATACACCACAAAATCCATTTTCTCATGGATTTTTTTTTTTTTTTTCCTTTGGAAATATTTCCTGCCTGTCTCTTTTTCCATCTGCATTTGTATCACTTCCATCATTCTGCATGCAGGCTGTGAGCATTTATTTCATTCTCTCCAAAATACACAGCGAAGGGCTACCAACTGTTACATGCTTCAGCAGCTGAATCCACAGTCATTTAACAAACAAGAAGCCACACTGAGATAGTTATTGCTAATGAAGGGTCATGGCAACAGTTTTGTTTCATGAAGTTTCAGGGAAAGGGCCCAACTAGAAATGGCCTGAGCCATATCTTCCCCTTGAAACCTGGCAGAGTCTCCCCAGTCCCAATTTAAAGGCAGAACACACTGAAACACTCTTTGTCAGTCCAACCTGAGTCCCAAATTTGTACCTTTCTGCAGGTCCCAGCACCAAAATTTCTCCACAGCCTTTCTTCTCTCTTACGTAGTAATGCCCAGCTGAAGCAGAGGCTTATGGACCAGTCAGTAAATGCAGATGACTGCTTGAACCTCTAACTACATGCAGCTGTCCAGACAATTATCTACTTATGTACTTACACTGTTCTTATTAACTTCATGCCTCATCAGCTCCCATTCATGAATGGATTTTATCCTCTGCAAAACCCCTTCAAGTTCCTACCACAATAAAACAATAAATAATGTTTAAATCAACATTTGGTCCTAATTTTCTTATAACTAAGTGCCAGGTTCTTCTGATCATCAAAATAGTTTTTTATCTTGAAAACGCTGCAAAAAATGCTGTCAACAAAAGCAAGTCTGTACTGGAAAGTGTACAAGTTCAACACAAGTAATTCTGCTGCTTAACAAAACTGTGATTGCAAAAGAAGTCAAAACATTTATTCTACCATGAGTGTAATTTAAGGATATTTAGCTTTTGCTAAACATTTCACAGACAAAATGATATTCCAGTATGCTACCCTGTGTTATTAACCTTTAGGGTACAAAGTCTAATGAGGGATTTGCAGTAAAGTTGTATTTCCAAAACTAAACTTGCATTACAATATTGCAACCTTTTCAAAAAGATAAATAATTTCTGAGAGACATTCTCTTTTTTTAATTTTTTTTTTGCCATAGCAGTTCATTATAAGACATAATTTGCTTAGCATCAAAATACAGAATAAATGTGCTTACACCATGTAATTCATTTCTCTTTTATACACTGTGACTAGCAACCAGCTTGTCACTAGACTACAGGAAATAAACCAGTGATAAGATAAAATCTCAGCATAGGTCTTTTTATCTCATAATTTTGGAGTAACCCAAATTTGGGGTTAGCACATTAGGGCAATACTTTGGGGACCAATACAGATCCCAGATGTCAGCAAAATAAATTCATCAAAGATTAATTGGGATGAAAAGCATGTTAGGGTATTTTGCTTCTGCCCAGTAGTGAGATCAGTGGACGTCAATCACAGCTGGTGTGCTCTTTGCAGAAAATCTACTATGTTCAGCTAGAGATATTTAAGCAATAGATTTTATGGCTTCCTTCAGAAGTGGTGAGGTTGCACTGAGAGGGAATAAAATAATTAATTTGTAATTTGATTACCAGCATGTGACTATAGCAAATCCTGGGTAGAAAGTGTATTTGGATGATGTGCAGCTGTTGCAATTTCTGGGTACTTTTGTTTCCATTGTGCACGCCCTGTGTGAGAAAATGTCACCAAATTCCCCAGTGCAATGACCATGTACAAGAATAACAAGAAGGTTAGGAATTACGACAGCAAAAGAAACAAAAGGGGAAAAAAGTGCTTTGCAGAAGCTATAAAATCTTATACTTTGGGGATTAATCAAACCACTAATCAATGGGGTTGCTTTTCCTGCAAACGGGTTATGTCATAACTGAGTGCTGGAGCTATGGGTATCTTCCTCTAAAACCTCTGGCACTAGCAATGGTGAGGGACAGGTATTGGACTAGAAGACTTCATATGCCAGCAGACAAAAACTCCTCCAAAAGCCGGCTTCAGGGTTTTAACCAGACTGCGAGAGCAAATGGTACCATTCAAAAAAAAAATCCCAGACTTAATACTCCAGCAACTGTTTCAAACACAAACCTAACACCAGGAGTAAGAAGCCCTACTTGGATGCCCCTATGCCATGGAGTTGGGTGGCTGGTGGAGACCTCGCCTCCACTTGTTTTACTCCCCTAAAAACAATAACGCTATGTGGCAAATACCTGGTAGAGACTTAAATCTCCTCACAGCTGACAATCCAAAAGCTAAAATATGTTTGAGCTCCTCGTGTCAGATGAAGAATTCGTTAAAATGCTCCTTCCCACTGCCCCAGCTGGTAGCCATGGGCCTGATCCAAGACCCCTCCAGAGCACAGCTCTTCATAATGGCCTTCCTTGCTGGGTCATCCGGGAGCACTGCTCTTGGAAGTGTCCCCCTGGTTTGCTTTAGCTCAGGGAAGAAGTGAAATAGGAGCTGAAAGCTCAGGGCAGACCCAAGGTTTGTCTCATCGCTGGCCAATACCTGCTGCTTCAAACGAAGTGCCATGTCCCCATGGGGGAGTTACGCCATGCCATGGCTGGGGAGGGGAGAGATCCTTCCTCTGCCCTTCAGTAAAAGGCTGGTTTGTACTCCAAAACATCAGGGACACCCCTTCCAGGCAAGAGGTCTAATAGTCACCAATTTTGCTTTTGGGGTATGTGAATGTCCAGTTCTTAACCTGGTTCCCCTTTTGCACCCCTGTCTTTTGGGGGCGCAAAGATGTCTTTTAAGATTAGCTTTGGCTTTACTTTGGGAAAATCCTGACTATGCGATCACCAGCAAAATCAACTGAGACTTCATCACTTACCACTTCCCTATCCTGAGACAGTGAATTCTGCTGCTCGGATGTTTTTTGCTTTACCTCTTGGGTAATATGTGTTATTCTGTGCATGGCCTTATGATTAGAAAATGAGGGTGAAAGTTACTTCAGGCTAAAGGAGTATGTGACTGATGCATTGCTTCCATTTATTATTTAATCTCATTCTATTGTGTTTCATTATGGTACGCTCAATAGGCCTGTAATCATGGGGAACAAGATAGAGAGGGTAGGGCAAGCATTTTATTTCCTGCCTTGGCTGGTGCTTAATTTTTATTACAGCTTATTTTGAATCATGACTTTTATATAAAGATCCAGCATGGGGGTTTAGAGATATGGTTCTAGGGTTAAACCACCAGGTATTTTTTAGCTAGCTATAAGCAACATAAAGAGTTAATCCACTGTCCCCTTTCTTACAGCTTGTTGAGCTTTTGTTAAAAAAAATGGGAAATGATATAGTGGTGCTTGAAAAAATTGTTTTTCCACCACTTTTGGTACAACAATTGTTCAATGTAAACTTGCATGACACTGTGAGCTTCCTCTTTGCTAATAGCCCAAATGTTATTTTTCCAGCAGGAAGAAAGTGACTGTGACCAGAGTGAGATCACACTGACTCCCGCAGAATGAGGTGTCCGACTGCAGTGCCAAGGCAGGGTTCGACAAAGATTAAAATACACATGGAGCGCAAGCGTAGTTTGGCACGTACAGAGGATGGAGGGAGGGAGATGTGTATTGTTGGGGGAGGGTATTCTTTTTTAAAGGAAAAACCATGTATAATGTGGCCTGTAAGGGAAAAGAGGGCATGAGTTAGAAGATGAGATGCAGAATTTTTGCCTATAAAGTAGGAAGGGGTGCACGGTGCTACACACAGTCACTAAATGCTTGAGCAAAGACACAGAAGATTGCAACGAAGTGGCTGAGGTGTGAGATGAAACTGCCCCATGTTGATAGCACTGAGAAGGGGGGTGGCCTTGAGTGGATGTCATGGCAGACAATCAGGCATGGAGTCACTAAGAGGCATGGAAATCAGTGTTCCCACTCAAAGCTCTGCTTCCAAAGACTCCACTCTGCCGGAGAGATGGACTTCCTCGGATCTGGCCACCCTGCATTTGGCCCTGGGGCTCATCAAGGCAGTGGCCAGCAAAATCTGGCAGCAGGGTCCCAAAGACAAGAGGACCAAAGCTGCGCTTTCATCAAAGTGTCTCTGCTGACTTCTGGGAATTAAGCCTGAGGAAGTGAAAGAAGTTTTTCAGTACAACCACTTTGCTCTCGAAATAACAGAAACTACTTGAGAAACTGCAGGTTAGGACAGGTCTGGAGATTTCAGAAATTTTTCAGTAAAATTTTACACTGCTTCTTGAGGTAGCTTGTTGAAGGGGAGATCCTGCCAGACTGTTACTCATAAAAGGAGTTGAAAGATCCCAGGAAAAAAAAAAAAAAAGAAAAGGTCTTGCCTAGAAAAGCATTGCATAAACACAGGTCATCCAACTTCCTCATAGAAACAACAGTCTGATGGGAGAAGTCCATCACTGCTCTCTCCTGTTGCATTGCTTGTACACCTACCACGGGAAAACAGACCACAGGCACAGACCTGAGTGGGTCCAGGGACTCTCCAGGCCCTTTGACCCAAGCATGCAGTCACAGACAGAAACAGGACCCCCTTGCTGTGAGCCTTCACCATCAGGTTCCTACAGTCAGTTACCAAGGGGACACTGGCAAAGGCCAAAGAGCACCTTGCCTACACCTTTCCCCACACAGGTACCTCGTAGCAACCGGCAGCAGGTCCCTCTGCATACCAAGGACTCACAGCCCCACACTCCTCCTGGGAATGGTCCCTCCAGCTGGGGTCTGCAGAGCCCCTCCTGGACAAGGTGGCCCAGGTCTCTCTCACGTCCCATGGTGCAGGAGCAAGCAGACAAGCAGTGATCATGCCTTGCTAACTCTCTGCAACACCCGAACTTGTCTTCAGTTAACCACCCCGTGGATTTCTTACTGTGGGCATTATCAAATGGTGCAGACATTTGATATTTGTGAGTGTTGCTTTTTCTGTCTCCTTTTGCTTCAGTAGCCCTCAATGGGCCCTTTGAAGCAACGGTGTGGCATAGATATTGCCATGGTAAAATGGGAGGATGTGCTGAAGCTCCTCCATGTCAGATGTTCAGCAGTTAATTTGGAATGGCAAAAAGCCCACAGTGGCCAGTTCCTGTGTCCTGTCCAACAGGCGATGACATTCTCTGATTGCAATCATGATCCTAAGCACCTCAAAGACAATTTTAGTCAGAGACTAAATTGTACAAATCTGCTTTCATGAAAGATAAAATCTTCCTTTGTGCTTTTTCTCCATTGCTCAATTAACTATTGTTTTGCTCAGCATGTTTTAATCATAAGTTAGTTCATTAATAGATGTGCTCTTTGGACTCGTGGGGGACCCTGTGATATGATGGCATTAATCTTTTTGAATAACATCATTAATACCATTTACCCCTTAAATGTCCAGAATTACCCACTATGTCCAGAATTACCCACTAATTTACCCACTATGTCCAGAAGAAATTCTAAACTTTGTTTCATGATGCTGAATGAATTCATCCATCTAAAATGACTACAGCGCATGTCTGCATAATTTTATGTATCTTATTTATTTATACTTCTCGTTAGCCATTATTAGCACTTGTCAGTGAGCATATTTGCCCTTTTGCAGTAAAGCCACCAGCTCAGCTGGTGCTGGGGGTGGCTGCATAGGCTGCTCTCCGCCTGGATCTCAGCAGAGCTGTCCTAGAGAAGGGCCGTGAAAGATGCAGCAGCTCTAGCAATTGCTTAATAGAGTGCGCTTGGAAAATGCTGCCCAAAGTGACTTAGGAATTGCTTTACCAAATAAAGCCTGTTCCAGTTTAAAAGACTCCTCCTGAATTCAGCAGGGCTGGGGACCTTGTTGAGCCCACCAGCCTTATTGGAACAAAATCCCCATTTTCTTGGTGATCAGACACTTTTCTCCCCAGAGTTGGGACAAGAAAAATTGGAGTGTCTCCACAGAGTGAAAGGCTGGATCATATCTGTCAAAGATTCCCAGAATCAGACATATCTGAATATATTATATATCTATGTATTCTCCATTCTCCAAGTACAGCCACTTACACCCCTCCATCATAGTCATCTATTCCTCAGTCTTTTAATCAGGACCACCAGGACCTGATCTATGGCTAACTGTAGACCAGGCTTACAAAGAATTTCTTATTCATTCTCATTCCTTGTCCACAAAATGGTGACACACCCCTTCTCTCTTCCCTTTTCAAATACAGTCTCAGGGTAGAAGATCAGACAGATTTCAGGTTCAACATGTGCCATACAGTTGCAGTTTGCCATATTTCCTAATATTATGGCATACATGTGTTGAGGAAGGGAGGAAGAATTTCCCTGTTTCTAAGCTGTAAAATGTCTTTCAGCACTTCTATTTTTAAATGGGTAGCAATCTATCTTTACTGGGTGGAGAGTGAAGCAATTGCATGACTACAGCCATTTAACGGCAGTCCAAACATGGCAATCCAAAATGTGTATCCAGCTCACGTTTAAGCAGGAGGAATGAATATTTTCTTCTTCAGTTCCCACCTATATCTCAAACAATCCCTTCATCCCCTCTCACTTCCAGCTATGCACAACTTTCTGAATATTATGGCCATAGCTGCTTAGGCAGGGATGGTGGGTTTTGACTTGTGCTCCTTCACTCTTGGGATCAACCAGGAGGAGTCAGATTTTTCCCTACTAGCTAAGGACATCCTAATCACCAAACAGAGACACGTGGTAACCCGGGTACTCTTTCGCCATGCCTGCAGGTAACCTCTGTGCCTCACAGTCTCTGTGCCTCTATGGAGAGGGAATATCCTTTCCCTCATGCCTTGACTGTCCAGCTTAATTAACCTTTTGGGCAGGGATTTCGTGTGGCTGCAGTTTTGCAGATAAGGGGCACAGTGGGAGCCCTGCTCCCAGCCAGGGCCGCTGGGCACAGCAGTAATGCAGATGATTAGCACTATTGAGCAGCCGGGGTAGGCAGCAGCCCGGCCGCTTGTCTAGCTCACACCACGCACATTTGGGATCCTAAGTATCTCTCCTAGTGAGATTTACAGAGCAGCCAGAGCCATGAATGCTGCTGGCCCAACAAAGCAGGTTGACGTTGTGCTTGCTTTCACGCTGACACGCAAGCTTAGAAATATTACAGAAATAATTGCTCAGCTGTATCGCAGGCATCGGCCAGAGCAAACTCCCTGCTGGAAACCTGTTGCGGAGAAGTTGTCTCCTGGCTCCTAAACAACATTTCTGGTTTAAAGCTACTTTCAGTGCCTCTGCCCAATCTTCGGCCCAAATTTTGGATCTTTCCGCATATCCGACCCTTTTGCCTGTCTCTGTCTCTCCCTCCCTCTCCCTCTCCCTCTATCCTTCCCGCAGCCGTGGGAACAGACTTCATCACTTGAGAAAAATGCCCTGCTCATACCCCCTGCTGTTACTTGAAGCAGACAAAAAAATTAAAGTCTTTTGAGCTGAGAATCCTTGTCAGGACAAGAAGTAATACTGACCTCAGTGAGGACAGCATGTACTGCCGGAGAGGTGGTTCAGGCTCTGTGTGCTGCAACCAGCTGTCTGCGCAACTACAGTACAGGATAGAGTATATGGAATATAATTTCCCTCTCCATTTACATTTAGTACAATGGCTTTGGACCACACATTATTAAAAAAAATGAAGTCTGGGCACTTGGCTTTCACTAAGGGCTTGTTACTCCTCTGACATTGTTTCTTCAGACTCTCCTAGCCTCCTTCTCTACCGTGTCTGAAATTTACCACTTTTTGAAAATAATAACACCTCTATACAAGAGTGGGAGGACTTGACTCGCATGGGTGGTCCCTTATAATGAAGGTGGGGGGTATCTGGGAAAAATATTTTAATGTGTTTTGCTTCTAATTGAGTTTTTCCAGTGTTTGGAATAATTATTTCTACCAATTAGGCCAGTGGTATTGTTAGCTGGAGGAACCCAGGCCTTCTTCAGGCCTCTGACAGAGGTTTACAGTATGCACAATGGTGCATAGTCCAGCTTATGAGAAAAAAAAAATGCCCCTCTGCTCCCAAAACTATGGGAAAGGACTCCATTGTGTGACAAATATTTCCCATGGAAATCATACCAAGAAGCCTCATAAAGGTTCACATTTCAGAGAACAGCAAGTGGGTGGTGATTTTAAAATAAGGCTTGGAAAACATGAGGTTGTGCCTGAACTAGAGAGGGGCTGAGGACTGTGGAGGCAGTGGTGACACTTGACCAGGGATGTGACAGCTTCATGTCTAATAGAGTGTCCAGTGTCCACAGGACTGTGGGAGAAATGCTAAGCCCCGCACCTCTCGGCCTGACTATATGCCTCACTATTCAATAATATGTTAAGACTTAACTAGATAAACTGGATTATCTTAAACCTGGAACTGGATGTTGTCCCTTCCTGTAAAGTGTTCATACCCACCAGAGCAGAGGCGGAACCTCATACAGACTCTTTGCAGCTTTTTACTGATGGCATTTTTTTTGCCCTGAGGGGGAAAATAAAAAAAAAAAAAAGGAGAATTTCTGTAGTGGGAAAGTCTTTGTTAACAAAAAATCAGCCAGATCGCGATAAAAGGAAATGTCTAGGAACATGAATAAATATTTTTAGTGGGTTTTGTTTTTAGTGGGATTTGAAAAGAGAGGGGCAGTAGCTAGTAACAGCACATTCCTGTTTCCTGGAAAGCCAGGCAATTGCAAGCTTCCAGCTCACCGCTGGGTATCTTTCTGTGTAGCCTGCTGGGACACACTGGGTGGTGCTGGGATTAGTATCTACTCACTCTATTTTTACTGCAGACACTCTGTAGACTTGTGCTAATGCTGATTGCATATAGGGAAAAATTTAAGCCTTTTTCACGTGCATGAAAGCCAGACACTTGGTTTTCCTAATACCTTAAGGTTGACAGATATGGGCCTGTTCAGCCTGAGGAAGAGAAGGCTGAGAGGGGATCTCATCAGTGTCTATAAGCACCTCAAGGGAGGCAGTGAGGAGGATGGGGTCAGCTACCGATAGGACTAGAGGAAACGGCCACAAACTGAAGCACCAAAAGTTCCACAGGAACTTAAGGAAACATTTCTTGCCAGTGAGGGTGACAGAGCCCTGGCACAGGCTGCCCAGGGAGGTTGTGGAGTCTCCTTGTCTGGAGATCTTCCAAACCCGCTTGGACGCAGCCCTGAGCCACCTGCTCTAGGTGATCCTGCGTGTGCAGGGGGGTTGCACTAGATGGTCCCTAGAGGTCCCTTCCAACCTTAATGATTCTGTGATTCTATGAAAGCTGAATGATGGAGCAATCACAAGACTCCTGAAGCGGTGGCCTTGGGCACCACAGCATGTGGTGCCTTAACCTTATGTCAGCCTTGAGATGGAAACTTTTTAGCAGAAGAAAGAGACTAATACTGGGGAGAAAGGGCTGGCAAGAGTTCTGTGCAAAGAGCCTACAGCAAAACCTCCTTATGTTACTCTTCCCTGATCTTTGCCCTTGTAACAGGTATATGTTTTTGCTGTAGGGACAGCCTTGTAGGGACAAAATGGGGGAATTACAAGCCAAGTCCTGCCGGTCCAAATTTCTGCCTGGGCAAAATTCAGTTATTGAAAGCAGAGGAAGTTTTTGAGTCAGAGGCGGATGAGGCCTTGATATAGCCCAAAATGCAAACCAGCTGGTGATGATGGTCATAGATGTGAATGTGGGCTGACTTTATGGAAAAAAAAAAAAAAAAAAAGGTCTTTCCCAACTTTTCCCAACTCTGTAAAGAAAGTAGGGGGAGAAGTGCTGGTTATAGAGGACCAGGAGCTTCTCAGCATTTTTTTTTTTTTGATTAGAAAATGCTTATTTGTGGAAAAGGCAATTGTTGGTGGACACACAAAAGCCTCAGCAAAGATGCCTCTGCATTTGGAATGGAGCTTGGGACATGCTCCACAGTGTGCAGAAGAGTGACTTGCACCAGGACAGCCTGGGGAACTGCTTTTGCTAGGTCCGGCTTGCTCACTCCTGCGTCTCCATTCGTTGCCATTTCATGTCAGTGTCAGAGCAGCTTCTCAGCCCAGCACTGTGCTTGCCCAAGAATGAACTGTGTGAATACCTGGACACTACGTGGCAAGGAAACCCTGGAAAAATGCTCAGGGGCCAGGTGGTGGGTAGTGCCTGAAGGATACCAAGTTTTTACTGGCTTAGGACCTATTCCCAGTTGCACACATATAATCAAAAACCTACAGCAACTTCTCTTTCTGGTGCAGAAGAAGTGAAGGTTCTTGAGAAGTCAAGCCACAGAGAAGACTTTCATGAGCAGGGAAACCATCATTTGCTGTTCCTACAACAGGAAAGTCTGTACAGGACAGGGACTTTAAAAACAAACCCTGTAGAGATTTTATTAGCACGTTTTATCAGACTTTAGATCTGTGTTGGTCTTTATCTTCCTGCTTTTCTACCCAGTAAATCCCTGTACTGCAACGGTCTTTGAATTACTCTGTTAGCAATGCCTTTAGGAGGTCTCTTTATTTAGATAACGTATAAATAAATATTTTAAGGAATATGCCTCTACTTGACCGTGGTTTCCTTTGGAAGCAATGGCCTTAGTTTTACCAATGATGTTTCACACAGACAGTGCCCTGTGGATATATGTGTAACCAAGAAAGCTTCTTACACAACCAAAACTGGAATGAGGAAGAGAGCTCATGGTGAGGGGTTGTCCCAAAAGCCTAAAGGGCCTCGCTCCCCTTCCTCACTTGCCCTTAATTTATCTTTTCTACATCCCACATGGTAACTGTGACCATGGCTGTGCAACTTTCTGCCTTCTTCCACTGCTCACACTGGGCCTGTGCCCCCATTCTTGCTTTGGGAAGATTTGCCTAACCTGTTATGCAGTGGAGACTCTACAGCATCCCTTGTTGATCTTTATTTCATTTGAAATCAAGGTTAGTTTTTTTTTTTTAAGACGAAGTTAGATGCAGAGGAGGTTTCCTAACCCAGAAGAGTACTGTGTGCTCTTCCATTCCC
This sequence comes from Nothocercus julius, assembly GCA_013398735.1. Taxonomy (NCBI): domain Eukaryota; kingdom Metazoa; phylum Chordata; class Aves; order Tinamiformes; family Tinamidae; genus Nothocercus; species Nothocercus julius. The sequence continues at coordinate 655,453 of VZSV01000009.1, forward strand.
TTTACTGTATCACTTATCCTATACATTTCTGTCCAACTGTATCCAGTATTTGGATCTCAGTTTTAACTATTCCAAACCAACTCATGCTGGTTTTTACAGAACACAAGTAAGCTCTGTTATGGTTCCAGGTAGGAGAGGGTATTTTTTTTCCTGATATCATGCCATAATAGATTGCCTGGTGTCCGTTCCAGCAGAGATTTAGTAATCTTAAAAGATGTAGAAAAATAAAGTCCTGACTACAAAATCTTGAAGCAATTCCTAAAAAAAGAGAGGTCTGTCTCAGATAGCCAGAAAATTCACTTGTGATTTTTCACATGCTTCTCCAAAGAGACATAATATTGTAAATCAGGCAGTAGTCAATATGGGTGCCCTCGATTAAGCCTAATGTCCCCCCCATGCAGAACATATTTTTACATACAAGTCAGCAGCAAGTGCTTCAGATGAAAATTAATGCAGCTGTGAACTAATCTGTCTGCCAGGACAATTTCATCCTAAATTCTTATATTTTAGGACTTACCCCCTAAAGAATGAGGTCTGATAGTATTTCTAAATCTCTGATTTTGTTAACTTTACAATTATAGCTCTCTCTGTACTTATTACTAATATAAATGTCCAATTCCAGTTTGGATCTTGCTGAATTCTTAGTTTCAAAAATGTTGGTTTCAATAGTCTTTTTAAACTCCAGAAGTAATGTAAGAAGAAAGAAAACTTTGCAAGTGTCTCAGATATCAGAACCAGCTGCAAAAAAAACATAACACTAGTAAAGATAAAGAAGCATAACTTCAAACAGTCAGGGAGTGAATGTCCTAAACAGCTGAATAAAAACCATCTCTCATCCCAGAAATCTAAGAAAAATGGAGAAAAAAGAAGAAAATAATCTTGAAGAATACCTGCTTCCAGCATGCAAAAGCAGGTTTTCATTGGTAAAGATGTTAAACTCAAGCTGTTTAATATCACTTTTCCAACAGATGTTGGCTACATTTTCACACAGGAACTCAAAGAAATGGTTGAGGTGGATGCAAAGAATCATGAATGTAGGCACTTGGAAATACTTTATAAATCGTCGTAGCTTTCCTGCAGGCAGTGGAGTTCTGGCAGTTGCACAGGCTTGAAGATCTGGCCTATTCATTAAAGACTTTGGATCTGCAGAAAAGGAGGTAGGCCTGTGTTCAGAACTGGGCTCTCTGACCTAAAAGCCCAATGAGAGAGTGGCAGAATGGAGCAGCACATCTAGAGATCCCCCAGATGACTATAGGTCACATCTAAGAGATGCAATGAAAATCACATTTAGTTCTTTCAAAGAAGAATTTGCTCACATATCCAGAAGGTATGCTGGAAAAGGGATCTTAGTTTTGCATGTCTTTTTCGGAGTCAGAGAACAGCACTACTAGTGAGATCTAGGACCCCAACTTCTGCTAAAGATGTCAGTCAATCCTGGGTGTTCGGATAAACAAGAAGTGGCTCTGTGGTAGTTAAAACTACATGCCAGGACATTGACTATTATTAGATTGAAATACATAAAATCATTAATTTCTGATTCTGTACAGAAATTTCTGAGCAAAAATAAAAACAAGATCAAAAGATACTTCCATCTAGCCCCATCCTCACCAACATCTGTGGCTTAGGAAAAAGAAATATTCCACATATAGGGCAAGTGTTTCCATGATATAGCCTCCCGGAATCCAGGCATTCAGAGATGTCTCGAATTGGAAAAACATTGTACTTAATAACTCTTCATGGACTCTTCCTCCTCAAAATTGCCTCTTTGAACTCATTTATAATTTTGGCCTCCACAATATCCTTAGCAATGATTTCCACAATTCCACTGGGCAAAAATGTAGTGCTTTGGCATCATTTATTTTTATATCTGATACTGGATACCCTTGAGGTTTTGGGTTGTATTCACCTTCTCAGCATTGCTCAGGGTTTTATATCTTTCACTATACTGCCTTCAGCCACCTTTCTTCTAAGTTTGATAGTCATAATTTACGTGTCAAAGTTATTCAGTTCTTCTCTGTCCTTTTTGCCTTTGCACTTGGCTTGTTTTCCAATAATCTTCAAAGGAAAACTTACTCTATCAGGCCCTCTTGCTTTTGCACTTCAGTTGCATAATCGTTAAACCCAAACTTCTTGCCTCAGTGGTGCCAAGCGCTTGAAAAAAAAAAAAAAAAAAACACCTTTAAAAAAAGACTTTCAAGCTTGGAAGTTATACAAATTGACCTCAAAATTGTTGGCCTACCATTAGCTGTCTAACACAATTTAGTGGAGAAGAAAATATTTGTCTTCCTTCTGGATAATCTCTCACCCTAGTTGATGTCCGGTATCTGGTCTGGGGTTCTGTAGCAGGCAGCAGGCAACTGATTAAAACGTGGGCTACAACTCCTAGGAAATCAGCTTTCCAGAGTGTCTGCTAGAGTGGGATTAGCCAGGAAAGATACAGTGCAACACTCAGATTTAACAGTGTTTCTTCCATCTACTGACCACACCAGAGGTATACACTGGCTCTGGCGCTGAGTTAGCTCATCGCTAATGCACCTCATTGCTCCTCATGTTGTTTGGTTGTGTTCCAGGGTGTGTGCAGCCCCCAGCTTTGCTCCCTCTCATTGGGCCTGCCTACCTTTGCTCTCTGCAGTGTCCTCTGAGAAGCCCCACCGATCATTCTGGACCAATTGTTATTTTGTAGTAGCTTTGGGAGGCCCTGTAGAAGGACCTCCACGTGCACACCTGGCCTCCTGCCCATTAGATGCTCCCTAATTTTGACAGCAAAGGCAACAATCTCCTTTGCCAGAGACCTTATAGCTGATGTCAAGCAGTAAGGATGGTTTATGCAATCAGAAGTCTGAAGTGCCAACTGTTTTCACCCTGTAAAGGGATGGACTACATTTGTCATGGTTCTTTTCATGTTCCCAGGCCCGGGGAGTGTCGGCTGAATCCTGGGAGATGCTTGGAAGGACCTCGCTATTCAGAAAAATAACTAAGAATTAATTAATGGATATTTACAAACATATAGTGTTGCCATGTTCAACACACTTGGCAACTGGGAACCTTCAATGCATGCAGGATCAGACCTGTTTAATCCATTAATCCGCACGACGTGTTGAAGCAGTCAGGTTTTCTTGTCCATATTTTGCAGAGGGGAAGAGCTCAGGCAGCAAAACTGCGTGACTTGGTTTTCGCCAAGAGAGGATTTCTCCTTGAGCTCTTCTTACAAGCGCCAAAGATCCCATGCTTTCTAAAGTAGGGGTGCGAATTGGAAATGCACTGAAGTCAACGGAAAGACAGGGCAGCCGTCGGCTCAGTCAGGGCTCAGGAAACAGGGATTTATGTGGCAGGTCTGCCCTGAGACACCTCTCACATGACAGTCGGTTCTCAGGCTCACACCCTCGTTTCGTGTCCTTCAGGCACATTCATCTCCAAATAATTCCTGGATTAAAAAAAGCAGGCCCGTTCTCATCCCATGATAAACTTCTCCTGTTCGGGCAGCAGGAGGATTGGAGCCTACTACACGCAGTAAACTGCCCTAAACCCTAAACCCTAGCATTTCCCAGAAATGGGCCCAGTGAGAGGAGAACCAGGATTTGTTGTAACTAAAATGCATGCGTCCGTACATGACAGTATTCTTTATAAAACACAGGGCTGTAGAGGCTTCCTTTTTTTTCCAAGGAAGCTTAAATTTTCAGCAAATGATAGATCAATAAAAAGCATTAAACATAGTTCATGGTAACAAGAAACCAATGGAAGTTTATGACCAATCAATCCACTTAACTCTGCCAAAGCAATAAACCACCATTGGCATTATAAATTGTTGAGCTGAGTTCGCAGTTTTAAAATGTCATCTGAAATCAATTGCTACCCCAATTAGACCATTAGTCGTCAACAACTTAGTTAAATAATAAGCCAGCAGTTAGCATCTGCTTGGGAACAGAGTTAGGCCAGCACTGTTTCCCTGGCTACTTGAGCCGAATAAAATTTTGCGCCTGTTGTCATTAACATGAGTGTGGGTAGGAAAGCAAAAAACTATGCTGGAAATGAAATCAGGTTCCCCTCCCACTGTCCAAAGCCCATAAATCTTCTAAGTTAATGATGCCACATAATGGGTCTGATTGACTACAGTGGGGGTTGGGGAGGTGTGAGGAATGCGAGGTCAAGTCCCATGTATCACTGCCCTCTCTCCGTAGGTGCTGGCTGTTGTGACCCTGTCAAATGTGCTGCCCAGCACCCAACAGACAGCGTTAGCTCCCATCTACACCCAGCACTCATGACCTCTGCAGATGCCCTCCCCTTACTTCATCTCCATGTGAGCGGGAGGAGTCGTGCAGTTAAAATGAGGTCGTGGCCTCTTCAAGGACCCAAGACCAGGTCCCGCAAACCTCTCCCTCTATCCTCCATTCACAAGATGCACAAATTCTCCTACCCGCTTTCCCTAGTGTTTTGGTGGGGATGGAGGAGGGCTGCCAGCACCAGAAAACGCTGCCCTGCCCCATCAAAGGAGCAGAGCCCGTGCAGGTGCTACCTCCCAGCTCTGGAGAATGGCAGGGAAGACAGAGCGCAACAGGTCACCACCAAGCCTGGTTCACACCACAGACCAAGTCCAGTGTACTAGGTACCTCACTGATCAATATTACATCATTTGTTCTATTCTCATGCTGCTTTTATGCATCTGGCTCTCCAGAGATGTCAGGGACATCTGTGTACGATGTCAACAGCTACATTTTGCCCTCACCAGCCCTCCACATTTCCCAGCCTTGCTCAAAGCAAAGGTTGTAGGCCTGCTTCATATGTGGTTCACACTCTTATATCCGAGCACAAAGATGTGGATGATCAAATTTCTATTTTCAGACATGCCAAGTGCCCAGCCGTGCTGTTTGAACAACAGTGGTACACCTGAACAGCAAGAAATGAGGTCAGGACCAGAAACAGGAAAACTTATTTAAAGCCATTCTGCACCACATTCTTCCTGGGCTAGTATATTTGCTCCCAACTTCAAATTACATTTTGTCATCTAATAGCATTTTTACTAGCATCTGAGCAAATAACTGCCTCTCCAGAACTAGACATTCAGTAAAGGTGTTTAAGTATATCATGAAGGCAACAATTATATTGAAAAAGGCTCACAGGAGGAGCTGAGGTTGATGGCTAAAATATAGTGTCACGTAGGTATCTCTATTTTTCAAGACAGGGTAAACTAAGTCAGTACTACAGCATGCCTACATTTCAAAGCAGAGACAAGACAGGTATCCCAACAGTCCAAAAGACTTTTCCTTGCACTTGCCACCATGTTACAGATGTGAAAAATAAGTGAGTATAAAACCATCACATTAACATTATTCAGAGTGCAGCCCTAACCTTGCAGTACGTATTTTGTCCTCCTGTGTATAGTTAATTATATTTCTACATGCTGTCCTTTCTGGCAGGCTGTTCTGTTTAACACCCCCACCCCCTTGAGAGGAGAATTCCCAGCATGGCTTCTCTGCAACAACATTGGTTTTAACCTACCATTATGATGACCATAATTTAGTGCCATTGTATTTTCCCCCTTTCCAATGTTAAACATTAACCTTGGGCCCACCATCGATGGCTGAAGGCATCTGCTGCAATCATATGGGAAATATTGGGCACTATTTGTCCCTTCAGGAGATGAATGCATACAGTGGTCCATGCTGGGTTGTTTCAGAAACAGCAGAAGTTGTCTGTGTGGAGCTAGTCCTAAAATCAGCCTTTAAATTGTCTCTCAGAACTTCTGTTTCCAAACGATGTTTCAGTGAAGCACTAAATCTTTTGCCTATCCCTAGGATTCAGAAGGCACAGAGTTTTCCTTGATGATCAACCTTGTTAGCTCCGAGGACCTATTCTTTTGGAGCCCTCATTGTGTGGCAAGAAGAAAGAAAAATGAGTTCTTGGAAGTAAAGCCCTCCTCCTGTTCAGGTTTGAATAAAGAAAGGGTCACTGCCCCTCAAGGCTTGCTTCTCTCTTTCCCTTTTCTTAGACCACATAAATAGCAGAGTAACACCACCCCATAAGCTGAATATGTCGGGTTTGATCAATACACCAAAGCTTTTGCAACACATGAAACTCATATGCTGTCACAGGTACAGTTCTTAAATCCTACACATGAAGTCCTATGAATGTACAAATTCTTGTATTTCTATGGCTTGAATCTCCTGTTGCATAACACTTGAACATCATTCTTTCTTTGGAATAAAGGCCTGAGATTTTTTCTAATTTTCTTCTGAAAATAGATGGCTGGCGGTAAGAATAGTAGGTTTTAGTAGGATGGAGGAAGGACAAGTGTTGCCTTGAGACAGAAAATGAAGAGCAGATCCAGCTTCCCCAAGCTGCAACTGTTTACCACAAAGTAAGCACAGTTTTACCTTGGATTTTCAGGGTTTGGCTTGGAAGGCATTACTCAACTTCAGCTCAAGTCACCCCAAAGTAAAAAGGTCAGGATGTGGCTATCCGTTGACACAGAGCTCAGAGGGAGGACTTTTCTCCCTATGGTCTGAAGACCTCTGCGTGTCTAGGGGCTACTATCTGGGGTCCACAAATCTCAGGCTGTTCAAAACCATGATCCTAGGGTTGCAGGTGGGAATCCTTAAAAACATCTCTATTTCCTTTGTTTTCAGGGACCCTCACAGCTCTCCTTCTCCTTGTTTCTTTCGACCCCTTTCCCCAGCTGAACCAATAAAATCCCTCCCACCAAAACATCAGTGACCTTCAGCCTTCTTTAACTCGGTCAGTATTTTGAAACACCATGTGCCTAAAAGCAAGATAAATCTCATTGAAGTCCTCTCCTCTACATTCTCACCCTGCTCTCAGCGCAGCCTGCAGCACCTCATGAAGGGCCCTTCGTGTCCAGCACCTTGCACGCTGGGACACACGTCCCTGTGACCTGTCTTCAGGGCCACCTAAGAGACAGGCAGCAGTCCTCTTGGCAGACACATCATACGAACTAATCCAGGGCCCAAAGAGTCTGTAGAGGAAACAAAGTCTCACTGTTCCCTGATACAAAATGGGATGCTGATTAACACTCCCTTCTCAACAAGGGACAAGACTGTTGCATCTACCCAAAGCCACACGGGAAGCTGTGGCAGAGCTACTGGATAAGCTCAGACACCTTCCTCCCTTTGTCTTTCCTTTGAGGACAGAGACTGCACCTGACCCGCCAGATTCCCTGCTTTTCTTCATACCCCCTGGCAAATACATTTACTTTAAGAGCATATTCTCTTGCTTATTCTGTTCCCATTCTGTCTTGTGTCAGCTTTCTCTAGGTCATCCCTACCTCTCTTGTTCCTCATTAGGTAATGGGCTTCTGCCTGCTGCTGTCTTTCTCTTACTTTACTGTATTTATAGCATTTTTCTCTGTTTCTTTACACTCCTTGGTAGTTGTAATTCATTTGGCACTGCAACCTTTCTGCCCTGCACGCTTATTTTATTCCTTGATCTCATCCTCAGTAATGTGACCTCATTCTCCTTTTTTAAATAATTCTTCTGGGACTCTCATATCCTTATAAACCCTCACTGGCTGGAGGTGGATCTTCTGCTGTGAGCCACATAGCCCAGCACAAAGGTTTATCGCCAAGGAGCAGAGCTGCAGCAGGTTGGGCTATTCACGTGGTGCCAGCTGGGCAAACCGTGGGGACCAGTGTCACCTCCATGGCACCTGGCAAGACATGGGAGCTCAGTGAACTGGTGTTAGACCAAGTCTCTTCAACCATGCATCGCCTACACTCATCCCTACCCTTCTGGCACCCACAGACATGCAATCTGGAAACTGCCAGCTGAAACCCTCCTACCCTCGTCCTTCGGCAGGGAGTCCTTGACATGCTGTGATAGAAGGTGAGTGGGAAACAGCAGCCTCCTTCCTCCCCTGTCCTCAGAGCAAAGGGTGGTTGAGCGTCCAAGAAGAGAGCAGGAACTGCTCGGCCCGCTGTGAGCGATGGAGAGCCATGAGAAGCTACTACCCATATTCACTGGAGATCTTAGTGTGAGTTGGAGACTCGCCTGGGTTTATTCTGTGGCAGAAGTGAGTGCAATTCCATGAGTGTGTTCACGGTGGCAAAGTTAAAAGACTGCAGTTTCTTGCTGCTCTGCTCCCCACAGGGACTGATGCTCCCCAAATGCACCTCTGCAAAGTCTGCAGAGGAGTTAATGTAACACTGGCAAAAATAAAGCTCTTAAATATTTTTGTATCTTTAAAACATATAACTCCTTTAGCAAAGATGTCTGACATGTAAAAATCAAAAGTGATAACTGCCCCACAGTGAGGATAACTCAGGTTCCAATATTGTGAGTCTTATATGTTTAACCTGTCCTGCTAATTCCTCACAGTGCTGAACCAGCAAGCCCTACAATGCCCATGGGGGGAAAACCCACGTAATGCTGCGTAGCAGCACTGAGCTCTGCAGAAATGGGACCCAGGAACCAGTTCATCCTGCATTAGGACACAGCTGCTGTACATTAATCTATAGGCTTTAAAATTCACCAAATAATGTTCACAGAAAAAGCTGGTATCCCAAATTAATGTTAGGTGTCTCACCTGCTTACAGGTGTCCTGTAAGTGTTAGGGTTCAGACAGCGCAAGCGAGATACCAAGGTTTTACTGCTTGCAGAGGCTTTTCTGATCAGCAGAAGGGACCAAATGGTCTGCAAGACACTTAAAATTGCATTGATTTTTTTTAAGCCTTAAATCTGTAATTTCACATAAACCTCTTCATGTTTTTTTCGTCCCGCAGCTGATCAAGGTGATCTCACCCTCCACGACCTTGGGTGAACTAACCTGGCCCTAGCGGCAACCAGCTCAGGTTGCATGGATGCAGCCTGGATTCAGCAAGCAGCCCCAAGTGATGCCCCTGATGTTTATTGGGCTCGCTGAAGATACACGGTGATTTAAGTAGTAAATCTCATTGTTACATAGGAACTATAGGGATCGGTTCATTTCCAAACGCGTCCTGGAGAGAGCCCAAGATATCCAATCCTGCCGGGAAAAAACATATTGAGTGTCAAGTTAAAGCAACAGCAGCTCTGCAACAAGCAGAAACTTCCTCCTGGAAGAGTCAAAGATGGCTGGAACTGCTGGTGCTTTTAAACGTACCTTCAGATTATTAATAGAGCTGATTTGTTCAAAATAGTTCCTCTCATGCCATTTCCTGCTTTAACTCATACTCAAATGCTAAACCTACGGTGGCTGTTCCTGCTAATACACTCTCTGACAAATCGCAGCCATGCATGGGTTTCCTTTCAGTACTTTCAATTTGCTTTTTAATGGGAGACAAATGCATCCTATTTGCTGGCTGCTTAATGAGTCTTAAAGAATTTGCAGGCTTGCAGTAGGATGGGGCTTAAAAGAGCTGCTTGCAAATAGATTTGCTTCCTTTTGTGGCCAGAGGATATTCACTGGCACTAGGCAGCACTGCACCGAGCCACGCAGGAAGATGTAAATCAGTATGTTAGACAGGTAAAAAAATAGAAATTTCAGTGGGAGTTTTCCCATTTACAGATGACAAGAATTAGGCACCAACATATCATGTTGACAAGATGTAAACAGTTGCTCCACTTGCACAGTCACAGGCCAGCTATTGCTATCTGGACTCCCATCTTAAGCCTCCTTTTGAAATACAGCAAGGCCCTGATTCTGCCAACCTAGGCTCTGTTTAATTTCATGCATCTAGAGCAAATTAGTGGCTCTACAGAGTGGCTCTTCTGACGCATAAATTAAGCAAAATATTTGCAACAGTTCCTAATTTCTCTCTTAAAAGAATAAAAAAAGAAAGAAAAAAAAAGAAAAAAAGAAAGAGAGAAAGAAAGAAAACGAATCCTTTTGTAATTCCATATACTTTAAGTCACCCCGAGACTGATTTATCCTGGTGAGTTCAGATAGCTGAGGGGAGAGAAATTTTAAAACTGCAGCGTTTCTGTTGTGTTATTTGAGCCCTCTGTTCATCTCCTGGATAAATGCATACATGCATTTTGCAGTTGGAATCTCTTTTTTTCCCTTTTCTTCTTTTTTTTTTTTTTTTTTGGAGGGTGACCTGGGAAGGGACCCAGAAGGGACACAGTGGTGCACAGAAGAGGACAAGGGAGTGGGGGCTGGTAAGGGGGAGATTTGTAAAAATATAAAGTAGAAAGTATAATTTTGGCCAAGATGTGAGCAGCTTCACACTGGAGAAACCTGCTGTCCTTTGCTCTTTTACAAAGGGTTTTGCAGGGTTCTGGGGTTTGTATAAGCTCTGTGCATGGAGCTATGCACACTGCAAAGCCTTTCTGCAACAAAGAGCCAGATGCGCTGAATTTTATCAGTCAGATGGAGTTTGGGGGAATAAAACACCCCAAAATAGATGGTCATTAGAATAGAAACAAAAAGAGAAATTGTACATTGACCCTGAACTCATCTGACCAAAAAAAGAAATAAATCCCTCATTTTTCCAGCATAAAACCTATGGCATTTTCCAGAGACTAAGAGGCCTTAGATCTTACTGCTTTGTCTTTGCTACTGCCAGTAGGGCATTCAGCTTTAAGAAAACCATTAAGAATATGTTTTCCCAGGGTATCCCAGGCTTTTTACTATTCAACAGCAGGGGGAAAAAAAATGAATTAATATTGTTCTGCTCAACGATTGGTTTCACATGCAGAGACAGGACTTAAGAATTTTCTCTCAGAAAAGTTTTGCTTTACTGGCCTCAGCTGCACCAACATCAACCAAATATCCTGCAAAGCAATCCTTCTGCTGCTTAGGATGCATTTGAAAGATGCAGTCTCAGCAGATGAAAACCATTGGTATGAAATTATTGCAGCAAGAAAAGGCGGCAGGGATGGGATCCTCGAGGGCTGACGGGTGGTGGGTCTGCCTTGTCTGACTGCTTTGAAAGACAAAAAGAAAGTTGGTAATCATACACTGACAGATGGCTCCTTGGCTAGTTGCTCTTTATTTAGAGGGAAGGCACTGCAATTTGCCAGCTTTTTCTTTTTCTTTTTTTTTTTTTTTTTTTCTTAATAAGCTACATTGCAGTGAACATCCAGCTCCAAATCCATTTCTAAGAAATACCAGGCAGCAAAGTCTATTCATACCAAACCCTGGGCTGACTGGAAATTTGGCTTTTTTCAACACACACATTCCATTGTTTGAGAGGCTTTCATCTCATTTTGTTTCACTTTTCTATGTCAGGGCTCTCTACAAAGTTTTCCAGTTAATACTATACTAAATGTACATATTTGCTTCTATAATCAGGACTTAATAGATAACTCTTCCCTATTTTTTTGGACTGCATTTCTTTGATTTTATCTTAGTTGTGATTTAGCAGCAAATGAGCTTTTTTATTTATTTATTTTCATCCAGAACATTTTGGATTTCTTCCTCTGGGACAAGTATTAGTTTTAGTGCACCTCCCTAAGCATTTCAAAGCAAAACTGCTCCTCTGAATAGTGTTTTAAATGGTATTAGATGATACTGTATAGCACTTGAGAATGTCCTTAAATGGGTTTGCTAGATAAGGTTCCAAACCCAGAATTTAACCTGACGGCTGCAAATTGGAAGAGCTCTTCTCTGCAGTAGAGAAGGTGCATTACAGATCAGCTAGTGCCTGAGTGCTGATTTTCCTTTTGATCCTTTTGTGCTGATCTAGGAATTCACTGCACATTTTGGACCCACAAAAACAGCTGTTTCTCCAGGATAGCCAGATTATAGAAAAACACTTTACCAAAAACAATGAGAAAAACTATTAAGAGACTTCTGTTTCTTGTTTCCTACCTGAGCAGATATCAGTCCATGGCTACATCAAAACTAATGAGCACAAGCAACTGCATGCATGAAGAACTGTGTCCAGATATTCTTGTAAAAACAGGGGGGGAGACTTTCACTGATTCCTTTTCCTGCAGCACATACTCTTCATATCACAACTACCCACTTTTCCAGGTATTGAAGAGCATTGAAAAAAGATCACTACCTTGAATTTTTTTAAATGCATTTTTTTTAATATTTGAGATTTGCAAATCAGGAGAGGACCTTCTCTAAACTTATTAAATTGTACTTACAATTCTTATGAAGAACTTAATGTGATTATTTATATATTAAAGCCTCTGAAATTTGCAAGGGAAGATTTCAAGGAACTCTAAGAATTTAATTTAATGCTCTAATTCTAAACCTATCTGAGTCAAGTCTGTTCAAAATTCTGCAATATTTGGGCTTGAGTTTGGGGGTTAGTCCATTACAAAACTTTGGAATTCAGATCTACATCAAAATCTGTCCATAGCTGGAGGGAATGGACAAACCCCAGAGCTAAATTCAGTACAATTATCAGGTCATTCAGCACTACGTGAGTTTAAACTTTATGAAAATCTCTTTTTCTCAGGTCATTACCACTATCAAAATATCTGTCTTAAAGTTCATTATGTAAGAGGGAAAATGAGAGGAATACTCCCTTTTCCAGAGATGTTTTATGGATATAACACATCGCTGGCCTTCTTGCCAAAAAAAGTGTATATTGACTTCCTCTGAGGAACGCCACATTGTCAGTAGACAGGATCACGGACACAAGCAATTAACATCTTTGCAAACCATTGTCTTCCTCTTCTTTCTTTTGCTAAAAGCTCTGCTCTCGCTGATATAGCTCAGTAGATGATTGGACATTGCTTCCAAAAAGAAGGTATTCTATCCTTAGTTTACCTGTCAGGACTTGAGATTGCCCAGGCGCTACCGAAAGGGCTGACACCATGGTTTCACATGGAGAAAGAAGATGCCACAAGTAGAGGTAGTGTGAGATGCCTTAGGCAAATTCAGCCAAAAGCCTCGACCAACGATTTCAAGGCTTTGTTTTGTTGATGTCCTCCATGGAGAAGAACTCAAGGTGGACCCTCTAGTCCAAGCAGGAGCTCTGTACTTGGCCTCTAAAAAACCAGCACATTTCCAGCACCCAAACTCACCCAAACTGCCCTTCATGGCTCAGTGTTGGCTCAGTGTTGCTCCTGATCAAGGTCCTCCCCCTCTCCTTGGGACCGATCTGAACTGTATCGGGTCACACAAGGGACAATGAGATTAAGAATAAGATTGTAAAGATGGTGCCTTTTTAGACAGCTTAACAGGCCAGATGCTCAGCTGAGGATCAGGCCATCTGTCTTTTCAAGCCTTACCTGCATCCGGCAGGTTGCTGCTCGCAGAAGTGGATCGCCAAACCAAAACGCACTACAAAGGGAGGCAGGAAGATACTAAGCACGTGGAAGAGAAAATGGTAGGTGACACACAGTGTTGATATTGGCAGCGTAGGGCAGTAATAAGATGTGGATAATCCTAAATGCATACGCAGAGAAGGGCTTCTTTACTCAGTCAGGACATGCAAAGAAGGCTGTCATTAAAAAACATTATTATACTAACTTTAAACCCAGGCTAACTGAACTGCCCCCGTAAACGAAAGTCAGACCCAGCTTCTCCAAAGCCAGCTGTTCCTTTAGTTCAGTGATCTTTCTCCACACTAGCTGATAAGCAGTCTATGCTCCATGACTTACAATAAAAGGGAATGATGGTCCCTGAACAAACCCAAAGAAGAGGTATTGATTTGCAAATAGTTTAAAAGAATATTCAAGGGTCATGAGATGACCCTCTTTCAGCTCTGACATTTTATATCAGGGAGGATCCTATTGAGATGGGAATTCATATCCTAGACATTGTTTTGTCTTGTTTCATAAATAAGTTGAATAGCTTAATTGATTGACACCCACTGCACTTTCCCAGCTTCCTCAGGCTCAAAAGTATACTGCTGTTTTCTGCCATAAATAATATGAACTTTCAATTGGTTGCCAAGTACAAAAAGGAACAGAAAATTCTTCATACAATAGCTGCAATCTGGCATATGAGGCACTGCAGGTCTAAAAAGAAGGGCAGTATTTGATATCACCAGGTATTCATTTTCCTCCTGCGGTAGCAGTAGCCTTTTCCAACCAAAATAACCTAAGCAAGAAAAATCCAGAGGTCTCCACAGGGAAAAAGAAACTATTTTGTCCTGGCAGCTGGTGCGTATCCTGAGGTTAGGACACCAGTCTGCAGCTCTGGGAACACAGCTATGGGAAGGATGTGCCCGATCATCAAAATCAGTCTCTTTCAGGCCTGGGTCCATCTCCTCCTCATCCCTCCTGGAGACTGAGCCAACATCATCTTAACCCAGCCATGTTATTTGTCCCCAGTGCCCCAGTTTGTTGGGCATGAGTACAAACCTCCTCCTCACTTCCAGCCTATGTTTATGTCTGGTTAATTGATATCACAGCTCTCAGGCCAGATTTACTCTTTTCCTTAAATACCTCTTTTCTTTCCTGGATAGTTAGGCCTCTGATGCATTAGAATGAGTGTTCCTATCCCCTCCACAACCTTGATTTCACAGAGGGAAGTAAGCCGCTCACTTCCAGTCTCTTCTTTTGAAGAAAACTGAATGATTTTGTCAGCAATTCAAGGGGCTTTTAGTGAGCTCTTCGGCCAATTCATAGCCCACATTTTCTAAACCTGGGTGCAACAGTGAGTTTGAAAGAATTCAGTACTTCCTCCAGAAGAAGAAACGAGTGCTGCCAAGTTGGACACGTCAGCTTCTAGCCTCACTGTGCCTTTATTTCCTCATCTATAAAAGACAGAGGACAGTACAGACCTCAGAGGGGAGTAATTAAGGTTTCTAAAGTGCTCTGAGATGTTCAGGTTAAAGGTTCAATTGTAAATGCAAAGTTCTTCAGTCTATAGTTCTTTACTTGCTACTTCTTAAGGGCTGCAGACACTGGGGAGGTGGCATTGAGCCCAGACTAAAGCCCAGGCAAGGCTTTTTTTATGGATGGCAGAGGAAAAGTTTATGCTAAAATTTCCATAAAGGTGACAAGCATCAGTTACTAAGACAGAGGGATAAAGACTGGGAAAGAAAAAGTACTGACTGACTCTATTTGAAGACTAAAAGAAGTAAATTTTCCTGAGAGGAAAAGTCAAACAGTTAAATCTATTTTTCTAGCTTTAATTCAGAAGAAATCTTACCAAGGATGACAACCATATGCATCCTCATCTGTAATTAATAAATGTTGGGAAGGACACTTTCCCACTCTACTTATAAAATTATAGATGATCCCTTAATTCCCCAGACATTTGCAAGCCTTGTCTTGTCAGAATTGAATTTACTACAGCTGATTACCCTGAGAATGCACTGACCTTCTTAGCTCCTGCTGTGGTCTTTATTTTTTGCGAGACAGATAATATGGGGACCAGAAACTAGGGACTTGGTAGTAGGGATTATGTGATACTAATGAGACAAAGCTTATTGTTGATGTTAGCTGTTATTACCACTAAAAAAAGTACACAACTCCAGACAGATGGACTTCACTTTGTTATACCAGGAGGGAGGGAACACATTTTGACAGTAGCATCATCTATTTAAAATCTGGATCACATCTGGTGTCTTTCTGAGGCAGACCATATCTGATCAATCAGAATTATAGCTTCAGTTTCCAGACAACTTAGAAGAAATTCATTATCTGTTTTGAAGCCTGCTTCTCTTTCATCTATTAAAAAATGAAATAAGATTCATTGTTACTAGATCCATTTAGCTATTGAAAAAAATAAAGGGCGGTAATTAAATTAACTAGCATACTCCCCATCTGAAAACATGCATAACTCTTCAAAGAGTGAAGGTACTAGGCTCACACTGGGTTCCAGTCTTAAACAGCGTCTTACCTAACAAAATAAATAGCAAAGGATGTATCTCAATCTCTGATTATTTGGAAAACTCCTGGGAATCCCCACAGGCTCTGTCCGAGGTTGGTATTTGCTTTTCAGGCACATTTAAGACTCAAATCACTGGTGTCCTTGTCTGTCTCTTCCCAAACCTTTTCCCAAAGTTTCCCTTTTTTTCCAACATGGAGCAAACAAGCTCACAGACAAGGGGCAAGAGCAGATAGAAGGGACACCGGTGAGAGAAAAAAATGGTGTTTGAGGGAAGGAGAAACTCAGGGTTTGCGTTCAAAATTATAGGTTTTGAAAAAAAAAAACAAACCTTACAACACTTACCAACAGTTGTGAAATATATTTCTCAAAATTTGTCCCAGTCTAGTCATTATTTTTGTTCTTTTAGTGCTGGAGAAATCTGGAGAAAACCTCTGCATTACAGTGATCATAACCTCCCAGAGAAGGATCAGGTGTGCAACAGAGATTGAGGCTGGCATTTGCTATCAAATGTAGCATTAATTGCTTTCTGTACATGTGATGGTTCAAAAGCAAATTATTTTGAATGCTTATGGATCATGTCCAAAAAGATAAAGTAAAAATTGAGGTTATAATGAATTTCTGTCCCAGACTGTTAAATCACCCTCAAGAACAGGTGGGGCATCTCTGAAGCCATTTGTCTGTACTGAGCATGGGAATGTCATGGGAAACACCACTCTGAAGAACAAAGATCTTCACTGAAAGATCTCCTTCTAGCAGTACTAACATTTCTGAAATTTCTGCAAATCATCAATGACAATTTTCTAACCAGGAAGCAAAAGTTAGTGGAAACTAAGGCGGAAGCGATTATGTTTGGTTTCTGTCCAACCCAGTCAAAAACACTCACTATTTCAAGAGGGCCAGTTTCGCAAAGCTGAAACAAGTACAAATTAGCTCTAAGAAAGAAGTGAAGACTAAAATGAGATGCCTATTCTGCAAAGTTAAAAACTATTTAGCTGGGCTAAAAAAAAAAAAAAAGAAAATTAAGAAAATGAGCTGACATGGTTTAAAAAAGATCTAGGCTACAAAAAATCATGCAAAATGAGCAATAAAAAAGATGAATGGATGAATGTGTGAATGGATGAATATCTAGGAAAAAGGTGTTGTAAACACTGAAAATGCATGAACATCTTGAAGATGCAGAGTAATAAGGATCTAATAATAATAATAAGGAAAAGGATACAAGGAAATACATACATGACCAAAGACTGATGTTTGAGTGTTCTGGGAACAAGAGTAACCCCACCAGGACTATTAGCCCATGAACAGTAAGAACATGAGAATCGTCAGTGCAGAAAGTCAGAAGTATTCAACAGATAGGCCCATCCCCTGTCTGGGAGAAACCGAGATAGTGTGTCCACATCATAAGGAAAGGATCACTACTTTTCACTCTAGTCATAAGCAAATTGCTATAACACAGTCGTTGGTAAAGCACCATACCCTAATATGAGGACATCCAGATAGCTTGCACCCGGATTGCAGACAGAGCTATTCAGGAAACTCTCTTGATGTTGATTTTAGCAGAATCTGTGGGAACGTGAGAGGAATTAGATGCTAGGGCAAGGTGGAGGAGTCGATCAAATAAGCATAAACTGCTCATCTTGACACATACAGAGGGTAAAAAAGAAAATTATACATGAGATTTAAGTGATAAAGAACTCAACTAGGTACTGTAAATAATAACGTTTTGTATTATTTATGCAAAATAAAGTCTTTAAGACTAGCTTCCTATCTTTTTAATGGTCTTCAGGTTTGGTTGATAAAGGTCAATAAATGCAAAATTATGAGGTATTTGATGTAATAACCTCTCAGCTGTACTCATACCCTGATACCTTATTCTCTATAAAAGACAGATACAGTTAGGAGACATTACTTTGGTCCGTTCCCATTACTTTTGAAAATATTGAGCTTTGGCTCCCAAATCAAGAAAGATTTTAAGGGTTAATAAAATTGACACAAGATTCAGTCCTATGTTCCTTGTAAAAGAACTGTTGCTTTCAGACTTAGAAAGATGGACAGGGTCATAATTAGAGCTATTATCATTTGATACTATTTTTCATTGAAAATTACCAGCTGTAATCTGTAAATTTTTGGTTATTGGTGGTGAGGCAGAAAACTTCTGCCAGTATCAGATTTTAGCAATTGCATAAGGCCTTGAAATAATGTGATTCAGAACAGCTGCAGAAACCTGAAGTTGATCCGAGATACTCTTTTCCACTCTATTTTTTTTATACATGCTTAGAAAATTAGCCTCCAAAATAAATAAAGTTTTGAGAAAAAAGTAGAAAAGAAACACCCAATCTCATCCGATCTCTCCCAAAATCAGAAGCAGGCATGAAGCACACCCTCAGTGAGTCTCTGAAACACTTTTTGGTCTGCAATTTCTTTGCTGAAATAAGGCACACTGAATTCCTTGAGCTCAAGAGCCAAATTCCCTTTTTCTCCTGAACTTTCTGAAATAATCTGAACACATGCTCAGCACACAGATCCTGCTGGCCCAGATGGAGCACGTAGCGGCAGGTTACCGAGTTCAGGAAATGACTGGGGTTCATTTTGCCAGTTGCTCTGTGCAGTTATTTCTGCATTTTCCAACAGACCTTTTACCATATGGAGATTAAACTCACTTTCAGTCTTCAAAACATCACACCTGCTTTAAAATTTGCTGTGATTTAAGGGGTGGAATTGAACCCACAAATTAGGACACAAGTATACTTAGGTGTCCAAATTCAGTAGTCAGTAGTGATAGTCAATGCAATCAGTGGGAGCTGGAGAGCTATTTGCCTAAAGAGGACCCCCGCTTTGCTGAGCAGATTGAAGCTTACATCCCCTCAAAGTGTGTTTAATATCTATTTTTTTTTCAGAGAAAAGGATCGAATGCTTTGCAGCAGGAAAACTGAGCCTTCTTTTCCAAGCAAATATTTCAATATATTTTTCTCTCTGTAATAAAATTTCTCCACAGAACCGAGCATAAAGCATTTCTTACCTGTCTAACATCGAGTGGTTTTTCAAAGATACTATCTGTCAATTTTAGGGAAACTTTTATCTGCTTCACAGCTCTGTCCATTGAATGTATGACAAAGTCTGAGGGACGTAGATTTTTGCGACTACCATGCCTGTTTTCAAGAACCACCAGTACAAAAAGTTTGCATTGATTTTGCTCTGCTTTTTGTTATATCTGAATAGCTATTTATGCTTCCCTGCTCTCTCATATGTGCCAGCTGACTCTGCTGAAGTCAGGACAATTATAGCATTCTCCCAAGTATTGTGTGGACCTTTCCAGCTTCAGCCAGGAGAGACCACAGCAGAGCTAGACTTGCTAGGGGGGCAAATCTCTTGTGGCCATGCCCCCCTCTCCCCCCTGAAAAAAAAGAAGAACCAAAACAGAACAATCTTTTGTTTTGCAATCAATACAGAGCTGAGAAAGAAACAGTAATTTTGTTCAGGTCAGCCTAAGCCTTAACCTTCAGTGCAAACTCTACTGCTGTGTGAGCGACATGGGAAGTGCATGTGCCTCAGGTGTGAAGACACATTTGCATCAGATCTCTCACAATCAGGATACGCTGTTAAATCACTACTTATTGATATTGGCTATGGCAATTATTCCAGAATTATGTTATTAAAAAAAAAAAAAAAATTGAGACAATACCTTGCAGTGCCATCTCTCATTATAGAAACATACTTTCCACGTCTGCTGGTTTCACATCCAAATCAAAGTTTGCTTAATAAACACTAGAAGGAGAAAAAGCTACTGGCTGTGGCATTTCGCCAACAATTAGAGAAATCCTGTTAGTGTGTCAACAATCATCTATTTCTGTTTGATGACTGTCAAGCACTGCTGGATGAGGTGTGTTTGTCTACTGTTCTTGTTTGAGACAAATGCAGAATACAGGTGTATATCAATTTTAAAAAGCAATCGGGTAACTTGGCTTATGGATTGAATTAGAAGGAATCTCAGGGCGGATAGCAGACATAAGATTATCTTGTTCATGCATATGATATAAACACATTTCCATCCCAGTTTATGTCGGGATTTTAATGCTGATAAGATTCAGTTGGAGGAGAGTACATTTTTAAGCACACTGACAGTCTGTTTGCTTTGCTAGCCATGTTGATAGCCAACTATTAGCACCTTACAGTCTTCAGATCTTCACCCAGACATGTTTCTTCAAAGCATCTACTGCAAACTCTTCAGGTGTTCTCCAGAGCCCTACCTAAACTTCTGATTTGAATGCCATGCGCTCACCTTCTGCACACGCCAAGTGCTACATTGCTAGTTGGCTTAGCCATACTGCTCTGCAAGGGCCCAAGATGCTTGTCGTCACAATGTTTGAAAATGTAAATATTCCCTGGAAGAAAAATGAAAGCACTTTTTTTTTTTTTTTTTTTCACTGAAATACTGGATTTTTATTGAACTTTTCCCCCCAGGAAAACTTAACTAAACCAGACATGTAGCATTTTTAATGACTTTCATAAAAATAATTAAGTTATCAAACCTAAACGTATAAGAAAGATTTTGAGATGGACACAAGGTGCAACAAAACCTTATAGCCCTAGTTCCTATATCTATATCGGAATTCCTTGGGACTTTGGCAAGAGCCAAGGAAGCTCCAGTCAAATCTCCATAACCCGAAACGAACTATAAACCTGGCCCCAAACCCTTGAACAGCCTAAAGCAGCCTAGGCAGGAGAACGCTGTTCCCTGGGGTCTTCACTGTGTCCTGCTTCATCGCAGTGCTGCCGGAGCTGCTCCGCCTTGCGAGGCCAAGCCCATCTGTCATGCACGATGCTTTGCCCAGCGCCGTCCTTTTTTCCCTTGGGTGCTCTCCCATCTGGCTGGGGGCCCGGCCTCCTTTCCCCCGTGGTCGTGTTACCACGTCGGCACGCACAGGGACCGCAGCCGGAGCGCTGCCTTGGCACTTCAAACACCCGGCACCTGTTGTGGAGGCTAATGGATAGAGACAGGCTCGATCGCAGCCTCCGCCGAAGATGGAGCTGGCCAACCAGCCCCTTCTATTAGTATTTTCAATACTTTTTTTTCTTCCCCCGCACGCACATGCCCCATCATTTCACAGGACAGCCCTGCAGACAGCTGCAACTTGCTCCGTTTCAATGGGACGGACACGGTTTCTCCTCTCCTTCCCACGGCTCTCACTGATGCTCCCTGCCAGCTCCTCCAGCCAGGCCCGCTGATCCTCACTGGGAGTGCCACAGACACCCAGGTGCTCCAGCAGCTTCTGCTCACTGGAGTCCTAAATGTCTCCTTGGTGGGTGCTAAGCCCCGTGGCCAACATGACTCCCCACTGCGAGGGCAGGAGGGTGAAGACTGCGCCGCAGCGCTGGCTGAAGTGGCCAAGCCTCAAGGTTCCCATGACCAGAAAGTTCTTCTTAATTTCAGTGCAAACAACTTTTCAAATTTCTCCCCACCACTGGAATCACTTTGACAAAGGTCCTGTCCCCTGGCAACCTAGTCTCTGGTGCAAGACAGGAAAAAGGGCTGCAAAATGTGATTTAGCACCAGCTGTAGTCGCCTCCAGACCTTTGTTGCCATCGCTCATAGCACACAGTTTTCCAGTGTCCAGTCCTACAGCCTCAGCAGGAACACCCTTCCTGGCTATCACCAAGTGTGCAGGAAATCACTGACCAAAATATTTACATTTATGGCATTATTTGACTTCTGAGAACTGCCATACAGAAGCTCACCGGAACTTTTCAGTGCATCATTCTGGTTTCATTTGAAAGATTGTAGCTTGTCCTAACCCAGGCTCTCTCCTCCCTTCCCTGAGGATGAGAGGAGAGGGCCCAAAGACATCCCCGGCACCCAGGGCATTTTGAGTCCTTCTCTATTACAAATGATACTGACCTGAGCTAAGCAGCCTGGACGCTGAGGTAGCACCCATAGCCACCCTGGGTAGCCTGGGTCCTTTCCTGGGGTGCTTAGCATATCCATTGCAATTGAATTCCCAACATGGGAGAGAAAAGGACCAAGCATGACGGCTGCAATCCGGAAGGCGAGGATATGGGGGGAAGTTGTTTCTTCATGAAGCAGAGGCGGTCAGCTTTTTAAAAGGACATTTCTTTTTCCCCCCTGAGTTGAGCTGAAAAAAAAAACGGCAGCTATAAATATTCGTTTAAGGGGTCATTAACTCCGCTGCCCAAAATAAAGAGGAGGGGTGTTGAAAAGAGCCACAACAAGCTGACAGTGACGGCAACACTCCCCCCCAACAAAAATGCACCGCTCGCTTCCCCCTGCGCCGGCACACGCTGCCCGCGGGGCGACACACCACGGGCACCCGCTGCAGCGATGCCGGCGCGGGCGCAAGACGCAGCTGGAAAACGCGACCCCCCTTCGCACTGCGGATGCTCCAGCGAGGGAAAAATAACGCACCGTGTTTTTTGCGTGGAGGGTGGGAAGGATGGAGAGGCCACTGGGTTTTCCTGCTTGCTGCCAGAGCCCCGTGCAAGGCTGAACCGTGGGGCAGCAGATGGGCTCAGCTAGGGGCATCCCACGTCCCAGCACGGAGCCAAAACCTTTCGCGGTGACGGCCTGGCTGGGGACACGGGGGACGGCGCGAGGAGAGCAGCTCGGTGCCAAGCTCCCATTAGCCTTTCCCAGCCGCAGCGCCGCTGCTAAATTTAAACAAAATCTGTTCCCGTCTGTTCTGCACATCGTGCTCTTCCCTCCCGAGCTGAACCCCATACACACTCTGGGGTTTTTCACACTCCAGGGTTTTTTTTCCCCCTTTTTTTTCCCCTGCAGCCTCTTCGCCTGGTGATTGCACACTGCTCCAAAACGTGCCCGTGACCTCAGGGGACGGCCTCCCACCCGGCGAGCAGGGCACACTGGTGCACAGACGACCTCCTGCAGCTTCTTCCTTCAGTTCTGATCAAAGACCAGGGCTGGGAACGTTGGAAAATGGTATTTCCAGCCATCTTCACCACCACAGCGGCACACCATCCTTTTTTTTTTTTATTTAATGTAATAGGGGATAGTGAATCCTCACAAAGCAAAGTGACCATCACCCAGCCAATGTTTTGCCTTTGCCCAAAGTAGGAAAGAACAAGAAAATTTTCCTGCCTAGAGGTCCTGCGGCCTCAGCTGTATGACAGGTCACTGAAAGGCAGGGAAAATCCCCATCAGCTGACCCAAACTATTAACAAAAAACAGCACTGCCATATGAGATTTCCCCATATCATGTAATTGAATAAAGCCCAAATTTCCATTCCTTTTCAGCTGCACTAATATCACTGGAATGGTACATAGGGAAGCATCAGGAAAGCTGGTGCTGTAAAAGTGCCTGGGGTTTGGTTTGTGTACCAGTGTGGCCTCCTGCATGGCAGGGATTGTGGGTTGTTACCGCTTCCATATAGTTCTTTTATCGTGTATCAAAAGCAGAGCTTTTAGAAGCTTGAGAAACAATAAGTTTGCATGATGCCTTTAACAAACACTCCTGGTCAAAACATGCTGCTGCATATTGCTAATATTATTATACCACTGTCACCTAAAAATCACATGGAGAGTCCTTAGCAGAAAGAAGAGAGAAAACATACCTATATTCCACATTGGCACTCCAAATTTCCCATTTGTCAAAGCTAAAATACTATCATGATAGTAAGATTTTTGAATGAAATTTGAACTGAGTGGGTGGTAAAAATGTCAGACTTTTTATTCCTTTTCAGAAATTTTTGAAGAAAAAAAAACCCCAATAATTTAGCTTAGAAAGTCTTTCTCACTGGAAAAAAAAAAATCACTTTTAAAAGTTAAAAAATAAGTGACCAGTTCTAGCTACATATAACTCTGTCAAAGCAGATGGTACAATGTCTACGGCAAAAGAGACCTGGGTTAGAACTTGGGTAACTCAGTGCTTATTTAATGAAAGTAACACATAATGACATTTAACAATTTGCTGCTTTTGCCATAGTCATTTGTGGCCTGAGCTGGCCGGTCAGGTACCAAAACTACCAGGACTTTCTAGTTCCTGCTTCTATTTCTTTTTACTTCTTTATTTTGGTACAGGTAACTCTGTAAGGACTCACATATTCTCCAAATGAAGCTAAGCTGGGAGCACCCTTGGGTGCCATTGGGTACAATCCCTCTGCTGTGTCCAACATTTCCAAACATGGATTCAACCCACTCTAATTCCCACTGAAAACCGCATTCCAGGAACCCTTGGCTTAACTGCTTACATTTAGAAGTGGGTTGAGAAGAGAGGAAATTTCCTTTTAGTTTTGCTTTCTTTGGAAGGCCCAGCAAATAAAAGGGGAATTTTTAGAAAGCTCCCCCTGCGTGATATTCAGTGTTTGCAGTAGGGAAGGTGAGACCCTCTGGCACTGTGCAGGCAAGTTTGCCCAGCATCCGCCCCGACACCTGGAGCCAGCCTTTTCTCCAGAAGGACTTAGCAGGTTAATGCCGAGCCACTCACGGTGAACCTGCAAATGATTTAGAGCAGCTGCACAAGATAAATGACCGAAACCTTCACCCAAGAATAATCTGGAAGAGGGCTCAGATTTCTGATTCAATATCTGTTTTTGCCATAGAGGATAAATGATTTCTGTCACCCAGTGCTGGACCTAGCTCTGCTTATGCTAACTTGTCAACAGGAAAGCAGAGAAAGGCAATTGCATTAGTCTTTCAGTCTCCACACACAGAAGTGGGGATAGATTTCTGGGCTGTGGCTCAAACCTAAATACCAGCTACCCACTGCATTTAGGGTGCTAGATAAATAAAGCCACCTGTATCACTTACGCATAAAGGGAAATGAGCGGTAGCAGGGGAGAACCTCCTTGGACCTTCTGGGCAAGGTCATAGCCAAGTTAAAAGCAGGGCCCTGCTTCCTGACGTGTGACCGAGAGCATTGCCATACCATTGAGTAGTTTCTCCATCAAGGCTTGTCCAGCTCCGGTCTGTGTGCAAGAGAGAGCTCTTGGCAGACAAGCTGATGATCCCCTAGTTTAGCCAAAAAATAATGAGGGAGTGGTGGGAGAACATAGGCTACCTTGCCTCTTCCCTACACACCGCAGAGCAACACTCGAGGCAGTGCTGGCCTTGCCTCGAGGTGGAATAACCTCCTCACCGCTCAGCCATGACTCTGCACTTGGTAGGGCCAGACATGCCCGTGGCCTCAAGGACATCCCGTGTATATTATTTTTAAATATAGTGAGGTGACCCACTCCTCCGTCACGGCGCAGCTAACTGATGAGTAGCCAATTAGATTGATCTGAGTGTCTTAAAGAGGATGAAGTCAGCATTTAAGTAGATCACTGACAAAAATAGAAAATCAAAAGGACCAGGGAGCTATTTTGATCTAGTCTTTGACTGTAAATGGTGTGGCTGATAGCTGAAACCACTGGCTCCATTACAAGTAAAAGCCCCATTTAGAGTAAACAGATGAACTGACTCAGATAGATTAGGTTCTATTTTTCTACTTTTATAAATGTCTTACTATGAGCAATTCTCTTAGCAGGGCCTACATTGCTGTATTCTGAGGTTCCTTATAACAGAAGCATTTAACTCCTTCTGTCCACAAATACTTTCTCTCTTTCATGTGTATCCAACTACCACTGCATACAAATGTATTCAGATGTGGTTATTTGGTTCAGAGCATCAATACCCATACATAAAAATGCAACCCCTATCTTGTAGCAATGTCACAGGACCAGTTTTCAGCTGAAAAGATTGTGGCAGTAATCCATATTTTGGAATGCCATGTCCAACCTCTGATCGCTCTGACTTAATACTTCCCTCCCACTATAGCATTTGAGAAATGTTAATGGTATCTTTTTTTATTTCTTTTCCTCAGCCAATACCTGTGAGAGGGAGGGGGGGAAGTATTAATGTCTCTGTTTTACAGAGGATCGCTGTTAACAGAGACAGTCTAAGGTCAAGGTTGTCTGAAATGTCTATGGCCCAGACAGAAATAGTTCTTCTGAGTTCTGCTGAATTGTTTTAAACATGCACTGAAAGACATAAGAAAGTTGGAGACAAATTTTTGAGGATCTAAACTTTCCCTGGTACGGAATAATTCTTATGCTTAATCAAGGAAAATAAACAAACAAACAAACAAAACCCACAAGACCTAGTAGGTGGAAGATGAGATAAAACTCTGAAATAGAGTGTATTTTTCCCAGTTACGAAGACAACTCATCTTACCATGATCTGCCATAGATGGGGTGGAATCTCCGTCATTGTGAGTCCTTCAGTCAACAGCAGAAGCCTTGATCAAACTCCTTTGGAAAGCACGACTGATGCAAAATCATACCCTATGGTCTAAATTATGTAGGAGGTCAGATGAAAGATCACCATAATTCCTACTAGTCTTAAAATTATGATATATTAGTGTCTTTTATAGGGATAGATCTTGCTCTGAGCAGTTGCTGAAATATTTCATCACTAACGGGTTTTGCTGCTGGCTCTGATAGTATTTGCGGTTCCTAACATGCTGCCTCTTAACTCTTTATCTTCAAGAGAATGCCCTTCCGGTTAAGGGTTGACAACGAACATTTTTTTGCAGTCACCATTTTATTATAACAAGCATGGGATTTGTAAATGGACTGACAAGCCAAAATAAGTCCATAGTAGAATATCAATTTACAGCCTTGTTCTTGAGACAGACCTACAGAATACATGGAAGAAATGATTGCAAAGCACTTCCTGTGCTGTTTCGGTCATGCTACTCTGACATGTCAAGGATACCTGGTATCCTTAGAGATATCCTTGGATACCTGGGAGATTTCCAAATAGTATCCAGGATTCCAGAGCTAGTGCTTTATTAGTTGACATCTCTTAATATGTCACCTTGCATTGATGTCCTTTGAGGAGAAACTTATTATTAGAGTCCAGCCTAATTGCAGAACCATGCAGTTATTTAGGTTGAAGAGACCTCTGGAGACCTCTTCTCTAACCCCTGCTTGAAACAGGGTCAACTTATGAGCTATCTGCTCCAGTTTTCAGTATCTTCAAGGATGGAGAGTCCCCAGACTAAAACTACTTCAAAGAGAACAAGGATGAAGGCAGACTCTTCTTGGCAGTGGTAAAGTGTAGAAAAAGGGGCAGTAATAAAGGGTAGAAGAAGAGGTTCCCAAGTTGCAACATGATCGATTCAGAATGGCCATTAGTACAGACCTTTTCAATAGGTGGATGGTGCAGCTCTGGGATCCACACCTTGAGGGGAGGTGAAAACTACCCTTAGAGATTTTCAAGACTCAGCCAGATAAAGCCCAAGCTGGACTGACCTCATGCAGGTGTCAGCTCTGAAAGTCTAGTTTGGGCTAGAGACCCAGCTCCCTGCTTTGAATGGGAGGTTGGATTAGAGATGTCCAGAAGTCACTTCCAGACAGTGTTTCTAAGACTGTATGAAAAAAATAGAAAAATGGAATGATCAACCAACATAGATTTTGTACAGATAGATCATACCTCACAAATTTATATTAGATCTGTGTGAAGGATTATCAGGTGTGAAGGCCATAGCAGATCAGTCAATTTGCTGCACCTGTGTTCCGTAACTGACCTCTCTCTCTTGATAAAGGCTCTTAGAGAAATGATAGTGTCATGGATTATCATAAGCTCATATGAGATTAAGGCATAAGTAATTAAAGATACGCATAAATAGTTCTATGTATGCACACAAACACATGTGTCATACATGGATATATACATAAACACACAAATTTACATGTACTGACATATATAATAGAAGATTTTCTTCTATTATATATCTATCTTCGAAAATTCCCAAAGAACTTGTTCTGGAATCTCATCTGTTTAATGAGTCATAACGGCCTGGGAAGGGCTGAGCTCTGAAATGACCAAGTGAACAAGTGCTAAAAATTACCCAAGATTTTCAAATCCAATCCTGAATGTGAATGATTGCTGGAGAATCTTGAAACACTGAGTGATCAAGCAATGAAATGGAAGATAAAATTCAGTGTCAGTAAGCACAAAACAATGTACATGGGACAAATCCTAATTATACATAGAAAAGGGGCTAAAGCCATGGTGAATAATTGTGTAAAAATTACAGCTCCTTAGCTTTGAGAAATATAGAGACAGCAAGAATGATTATCAGGAAAGCGTAGAAAATAAAATTTAAAAAATCCATTATACACACCCAAGTTTTGGAAATTTCGGACAGCTCTGGTCAATCTATCTCAATAAGAGAAGAGCAAAACTAAAAAAAGTCGACATGAAGGGCAACACTGATCAGAGCTCTGGGATGGCATCTGTAGCCTAAATGGATGCATCAACTTTTTGGCTTGGAGCTGATGGAGGGATGGGTCTTAGTATACAATGA
Organism: Nothocercus julius; assembly: GCA_013398735.1. Lineage (NCBI taxonomy): Eukaryota > Metazoa > Chordata > Aves > Tinamiformes > Tinamidae > Nothocercus > Nothocercus julius. Next base: position 683,452 of record VZSV01000009.1, read on the forward strand.
TACCAGAAACAGCAGGTTGCTGCTAAATCTATAGGTTTAATTTCTCCCACCCCTGAATTAGGTTCCTTGTAAAAAGCATGATTGTTCAGAATTCAAACCAGTGCACACAGACATCACCCATAACATCTGTAGAGGCCAGGGCAATCCCGAAGTCACTTAGATATTTTGTTCGGAGATGGCCAAATTATATGTACGTGACAAGTTCTACCAGAAACCCACTATTTTAGCCTTCAGAAGTAGACTGAGACAAGAAAAGAAAGCAAAAGACAGAACTCTGACTCACAGGTGCTCAGGTGCGGTAAGAATAAACAAGAAATAGTTCATAACAAGCTGCATCTTTCACACCAGCAGGCCCCATAATGGGACTGTAACAACCATGTGTTCTTTGAGTGGTGTCAGGAGCTGCGGGGATTCCAGTTTAATGCTAGTACTATTTATTTATAAATAGTATCAGTGGGCGGAAACTAGTTCCAGTTTTTGTATGGGAACAAATCATTCTAGAAGTCTCTACTCTCTCTGGAAATATTAGCACTGGGAGTTCAACTGGTTCAACAGTTTGGAGTCTTGAAGGAGAGCAGCAGACAGACAAAGTATATTTCATATGCCACACTGGGTCTAGTGCACAAAATGTGGTTCATATGCAGCTGTTCCTAGGTGACAAGTTCAGGGTAAGTTAAAAACAGTTTGACCCTTGGATCAAAAGAATCTTCCTCCTAGTCTTGGTCAAGCATTGCTGCAAGTGGCAGGGACCTCCAATAGCCAGAAGCTTCTGGGATACTTCAACGAAGACATCTGGGGATTCCAATGGAAGGTGGACAGAAGACAGTCCTTTCTAGAGAGATGTTCATACCAAGTGCTCCATATACTAAACGATGTATGATGTAGGGTATTGAGAGTTAGGATGCCAACCTATTTAAGAAAGTAGTTCCCATCCATACTCCAGGCTGGCTTTCCAGACACTAAAAGAAAAGGCCCTCTACCATAGACTTTTTAGTTCAGCCAAAAGGACTTGGTCTTCTCTGTGGTGACCGTGATAGGACTAGAGGAAACGGCCACAAACTGAAGCACGAAAAGTTCCACAGGAGCTTAAGGAAAAATTTCTCGACAGTGAGGGTGACAGAGCCCTGGCACAGGCTGCCCAGGGAGGTTGTGGAGTCTCCTTGTCTGGAGATCTTCCAAACCCGCTTGGACGCAGCCCTGAGCCACCTGCTCTAGGTGACCCTGCGTGTGCAGGGGGGTTGCACTAGATGGTCTCTAGAGGTCCCTTCCAACCTTAAGCATTCTATGATTCTGTGATTCTCTTGGTATGATTACTGCTGAAATCACACAGTGGTGCTTCTCAGCAGCAGTGCTTAGCTTTGTCATCCTACAGAGTAACAAAGCACCAATAATTCACAATCATGGGTCCTGCAAAACAAAGCAAGCTCTGAAATATCGCTAAAAAAAAATATTGCTTTTTAGTTTCAGTTGTGTCTGACAGATTTCAGAAACCAAAACTCAAGCACACAAAGCTTTGCAAACAGAGAGTGACAGGAAAGTTGGCCAGCACCCAAGTCCATCCTGACAGCGGAAACTGGTACAGCTGTTTCTGAAAACACCTACTCAGTTCACCCATGCACTGAGCAGCTTTGCAACTTAGTCATTAACCACCTTGCCCCCACTGAGTTACACATGGTCTGTGATAATCTAATGATGTGGCTATCTTTAGCCTTAGAGAAATGAAATGGATCTAAATCCTCACACACCCTTTTGAGGTCTTGTAAAAGAGCAGAAGGAAGGAAAACTCCCATAGAATAGTTTTTACAGAGGAGTTAGCGTCTTCTGTGAACATGTTCCCAAGTGACAAAGGCAAGATACAAAAAGTCAGCTGAAATATTACAATACCTAAAAATAGCTGCTGGAAACTACATTTTGCAGTACTGTCTCCTGGCAAGGGCTCACTTAGGACGTGAGAAACCAGAGTTCCTTCTCCACCTGGAAAAGATGCAGTTCCCATGCCTCAGGAGGATGTCTTTAACACAGGGACACTGGCCCATTAAGGCACATTAAGGCACATTTACCCAACAGGTAGCCAGGATACATAGGGCTTGAAAGAAGCCAAGTGGAAAGAAATGAGCCCTGGTAATTCAGACATTCAGCAGAGACCCAGCTCCGACTCCTGCTCCAGCTGGGCATCTGTATGGAGACCATGCCTCCTGTTTTCAGGACAAGCTTTGCATCTCACCACTCATTTCCTAATCCATCCATACTTTTCTGTGGTCTGTTAAATCTTAAAGGCCTGAGAAAAGATGACTTAGGTGAGGACCAACCCTGTTCTTTGATTAGGAAATCTGCTCAGAACTGCTTGCTGCCATGGAGCCCCTTGCCCCCTCAGAGCAGGGAAGGTCAGCACGGGGGAAGATTTCCCCACCACCTTCTGTCACTGCTGCAAGCTCCCAGAGAGCACAGTGGGCTGCAGTGGGAAAACGGAGACAGCATTTGGTAAACAAGGGATTTCCCTTCCTCTCACAGCAGGGACATTATGGAAGGAAAAAAGGCCAAAAAAAGAAGTAAGGCTGGGATAACACTTCACACCCTGGCTAACCCACTTGGTAGTGTTCCCTTTGCTCTTCCAGGCTGGGAAGCCACCTGGGAAGGGCAGCACGCCCTGCATGCAGAGCCGAGATCCCTGTCGCTGCAGCTACGGTTGCACCTATTTTCCTCTCTCGCACGCGGCGTTTTCGCGCGGGTGGCAGCTGCAGTCAGGGAGCGGGTCCGGCAGGTGGCATTTGCTCAGCTGCGAGCGGGGCCCGGCTGCGCCCGCAGAGCAGGAGTCCGGCCGCAGGCCGCGCAGGAGGGCCGCACGCGCCTGGCGGGAGCCGCTCTGCTTTCAGCCGGCAGCTCCTGAGCCAACAGATCAAGAGATGCATTGTCAGTTTTAAGGAAAAAGAAAAAGAGAGAAGAACAAAAGATCAGAACAGAACTGACTTCTGTTCTGTTATTCTCCCTGGAGCTCCTTCCTGTTTATGAAAAGTTTGCTGAGGGCTATAGATGAGCTTCAAGTGCAACCTCTGCTCTGTACAGCCTTGAGCACTTGGGAGGAGGAAATGACTCCAAACTTGGCAACATGGGGCCCGTCCTTGTCTCTACGTCCTTTCACTGGCTTGAGAATAGAAAATAAAAAATAAAAAGCTTGGTCACAGACCTCAAGCTGAAGGCAAATGCATGTTGAAATCATGGCATCTAAAAGGATGCAAGGAACCCACCAGTCTGGTTGAGTCAAGGATGTTGCGGTGTCAGCAGTACATCTAGATACGAGGTTTTTTTGCAATGCAATTACCTTGTTCAGTTTGTGGGGAAGAGACGGCCTGAGAAGCAGTAACCACATGCGAAGTCGGACTGAAGTCTATGGGGTTTATTGCACAAGTGATGGTTTCTTGCGTGAGTGACTTGAAGTGAGAAAAGAGGTTACACCTTAGAGGTGCTGAATTCTTTACAGGGCTCACATGTGAAAACTTTTGGCCTATGAACCTTGGGCATACTGCCAAATATTTATGAAAAGACTTTCCCCTTTCCAGGTTGCATTTGCAAGGAAGTTGCATTGCTATGGCACTTGCAGACTCCTCTTACTGCAATAAAGATACTTACGTAGGGTCTTCGTTTGAGATCTTTTTGAAATAGGAGCCAAACTTTGGTCTGCAAACACAAGAGGCCACTTTGCTTTCAGAGCAGGCCAAAGAGCCTGTAACGGCTTGATTTGCGAGCATGAGTACATACTTAGAAGAATGCAAGGGATCTTGCAGTTGTGTGAGTAGGCCCTGTGGGAGGAGTGACGTGAGACAAACCCTTTCCTGAAACGCCTGATAGGAGTGATAGGAGTGTCCATGGCACACTCGGGAATGTGAGTATCCTGTTACTAAGGGCTTTCCAGGCTCCTCTACCCATGTGTTCACATGGACCTAAGCAAACTTGAAGGTTTTAGCTTTAAACATGAACACAACTTCAGGTCTGACTTGGCTGCGCAGGAGCTCCTTCCTTTTGGAGGCAGGCAGGAGAGAGCGAAGGGCGCTTGTTAGCCGGAACACTCAGCCACGGTGTCTCCCTGTCCTCCCCTCCAACGCGAAGGCCCCACGCTTGGCACGAAGAAGTCCTTCGAGGAATACGGTCTCCTCGGCTGCAGCGCAGGGCTGCCAGCCCGCCCAGCTGCTGACACCCTCCTCCTCGCCCTGCCAGCAGCGCTGCCCGCGCGCGGTGCCGGGCGCGAGCAACACGCTCGCCCTTGGGCTCGCAAGGGAGGGAGGAGGCCACGGCACCGCATTCCGGAGAGGAACGCTTGCAAGCAAGGCTTATTTGGAGGTGGGTCCCTCTCGGGTTGCCTCTTATCCCTGTAACTCCATGCAATGGGCAGAGCTGGGGAAAAAGAAGTCAGCTTGGGGAAAAAAATGGAGCAAAGAAGAGTTTGCCCAAGGGGAGCTGAACTGGGCATTGCCAGCACCTCCCTGCTTACAGCAAAGCTGCTGCCACAGAGACCCTGCCAAGCAGCTTTCCTTGCTCCACAGCTCCAGGGACAACTGCTGCCCATGAACGCTGCGGAAGCTTTCCCAAGCTAAGTTAGGTGGCCCTTGTCCTGCCAGAGACCCTCCTGTTCAAAACGACCTGCTAATCCCGCTAAAGCCCAGCCTTCTGCAGGAGCCTTCTCCGAGGCTCCTATTTTAAGAGGTGACTGTAGAAACCGGCCCCCCGGTGCTGTGGGGAGCCCATCTGTGAGCGAGCACGGTGCGAGGGCGCCAGCCAAGCAGCAAGACACCGCTTTCCTGCCGCTTGCCAGCACCGCGAGCGCAGCCTGCGGTCCGCGACCCCCTCCCACGTCAGCACCTGCTCTGGGTGTAGCTCTCGCTCGGCGAGGGTGCAGCCCTCCAACACGCGGCGCGTCCGCTGGCACGGGATGCCCAAGCTGAGTCACGACGCAGAGAGACAACAGCTCAGCTTTCCAGTTCTCAGATGCGTCTCCAAGGTCAGCAGTAAACAACCCACTGAGCCCTGTAAACAGAGCACGCGTAACCAGAGAGACGGCAGAGCCGCAGGGCCGTTTCCAGAGGGCTGGAGTGCTTTCCGAGGCACGGCTGGTTTGCACGGAGCCCCGGTTTGGGGCTGCCCTGCTGAAACCCAGCGCGTCTCGCCATCCAGGAGAAGGGTCTGAAGGAGATCCTGCCAATCCCTTCCCCTTTGCTGCACTTCAGGCTCTTTAACTCAATTTTTAAACCGTTTTTACCTACAGGCAGGGCTAGGGACTGTCATCTTGCAGGGCTCCCCTGCCTACGCCATTAGCCCAGACTTCCCACCATTCCCCTCACGGTCACGTCCCTCTCCGGACGGGTGACCAGGCTCCGATGAGCCGCGTGTGGGAGACCTCCTGGACCCCCATGCATGGAGCCCCTCTGCATAGGCCTCGGGAGCAGCCTGCCTGCGAAGAGGAGTCTGCCAGCCACAGACGAGCAATTCCCATGCACAGCCCCCTGACTGGCGGTGCCCCCGAGGGCGGGCGGGTGCCAAAGGACACTCTTGAGCCGGGGTGACACGTCCTACCGGGGCAGCGGCCGTGCCAGTTCACTACAGGTGGCCACAGCAACTGCAAGATGTCCTGAAACTGGAGCCTTTGCAAACAGTTAGATAACAGATACGGTCCATTAGTTTGGCAGGCCGACAGGCCTCGGTGCCAAAAAGCCCATCTCGACTCAAAAGGGACACTGTTAACTGTAACTCAAGAGGATGCAACAGGAGAAAATAAACAACAGTTGAGGCAGTTGGTGTAATTGGCCGGCAGATGAAAAATAAATTTATGCCAGCTTGTGAGTACGGCTGCTGAGCATGATTCAGTGCACAAATCGTGGCACAGCACACCGGGCAGGCGGGAATAAAATTCAGCACGAGACAAAAGCCGCGCTGGCTCTCGGAGGACGTCGGGCCCCAACTACCCACTGGTGCTGCGCGCTTGCGTGCGCTCCCCAGCGTCACCAACGCGCGGGGTTCCCAGACACCCGGCATGTTTTTCCAGAGGGACATATGCCTGGGCCTCTGCTAAGACAAATGCCCTGCCAAAACCCAAGCAGATTTTTTTTTTTTTTTAAATGTTCACAGAAAAAAACGACCATTTCAAGTGTGCTTTGAGCACCATACATGAATGACAATGAGCGAGCCTGCCATTTATTCCTCTGCGGATCACTTTTAAGATTAGCTTTTGTTCCGTGCCTTTTAGAGCAGCTCAAGTCCAAGGGGCAAAAATTCCATTCCCAGGAGGACACAAGGGAGAACCCAGAGCCCTAGGCTGCACATTGCACCTTTACTTTTTTATTCCACACTATAAATGTTCCGCACGGTCTGTGCAGAATGCATTGTGATTCTACAAGGAGAGCAGAGGCTGTGAATCTGGATGATGTGAATCATCCAGAGAAAGAGCCTTCAGCCAGCCTGGACGAACATGCAGGTAGCATTGACTTTGTAGGTGCTGCAACTGGATCTTGCAGGGAACAGAAGAGCAAACACCTCCCCTTTTCCCACCCTGAGCTGGGTAGGAGCCAGGCAAGTCAGACACCTTCTCACCATCTAGTCCAGCTCACGTGAGCACAGCGGCTTGCTGCTATCTCCATGAAACACCAGCCTGCCCTTGTTTGCAGGAAAGCTCTGGTTCTTGTCCTCATAAAGGTGGTGTCACAGGTAGAGGATCCTCAATACTCATGTTCTCATATCTTCACAGGGATGTGCTCGTTGCTGGTTCATGCCTATCCTTTGCAGAGAGCTGGGGGCATCCTTCCTAGAGAGAACAAGGGAGTATCTAGGAGCTTTCAGAAAGAAAGGGTTTTCTTACCCTTTTCTTCAAATGGATGGGATCTTTGCTCCCCCTCTGGAATCCTCATTTTAATTGTTCTCCTCTGTTTCTTGAAAATAGATGACTGATAGTGCTAAGCAATGAGGTCACTGTGGAAGATGTCATCACTGAAAGCCAAAATTCTCCCAATCTATTTGACCACCTTGTTTTCCTGAACATGTGCAAAGACGTTCCCACTGCCTTTCAGCAAAGTGTAGATGTGAGAACTCCCAAGAGCTATGCCTGAGACAGCAAGACACTTCCTTGACAGTTATAAGAGTTAGAATTTTCCCCTTTTTCAGTAAGGAAAAAGTATTTGAGCCAGATTTTCAAAGATCATTTTGACTCCTGTTTAGTAACAGCAAATAAATGGCCTTTTTTTTTTTTCACCCAGAACTGAGAAGTGGAGTGCTAAGCATTTTGAAAAATGTTTAAGCAAGTGTATTTTCTTGCTGTGAAAGGATGCACGCATTCATCAAAACTGAGGCCAAGGATATCCATCCAGCGTGGGCTCCTATGGTCAGTACAAAAACCATTTCCAGGCTGGGAATGACAAAAGCATCAGCACGAGCATAGTCTCCTGCTTCCTAGACACAAGGCAACTCAGGGCAAGGTTAATTAACAAGCAATTAATTGTGTTTCTTTTCATTCGAGGCCAAATTGCTCCTTTAGGAAAGCTGTTTATGGACCGGCGTGGTGACACGCAGGCAGGCGCTGCTGGGCCGCTCGCTACCGGCGGCGGGGAGAGTGGGAAGCGAAGCTGTTGTTCTTGCACAGCCCCTCATCCAAAGTCCTCCAACTGTCTTGCACATATTAATTGATGACTCACCTGACCAGGACATAGGTAAATATCAACTCTCCTTTTCTACAGGCAGGTCAATGGTTGCAGAATGCCAGCTTATGCCACTGAGAAATTAGAACTGAAAGTCACACAGTCATTTTCTGTTTTAAGCGCTATATCTAACTCCCTGGCTTATGTAACATTGCTTAGTGTAATGCAACCATTTTTATCCTGATGTTTTACATGTGTCTGTCCTAAATTCTCCTCGTTTTGGTGACTGCTTATTCTGCATCCGTACGTAGGTGTTTTGCTTGTTTATTGGAGCTCTCTGTTATCTGGAGGCTTTTGTCATTTTATCATCTCCAGCAGCCCTCAGTCTCTACAAAGCACCATCAGGCTCTGCCACAGATACCCGAGGGGACTGTTTGGACTTTGAGAGCACAACAGGAGTCACTGGGGCAGGCTGTGAGCTGGACACTGAGATTTCAGTGGCTGTCCAGACACACTGACCTGAAACACAGAAAACACAGATCGAGCAAGAAAACCAACCCATAAAGCATGGATGACAGCAAGTCTACCCAGATAACAGCACACCTAAGCGATCATTTGACGTTCGTTCTCAGTGCTTGATGGATAACTTTCTCCTTTGGAGAAATCCCACTGTTCAGAGGATTTCTAACTCACCAGACCTCCCTGAGGCAGTGGGTGTGATAAACCACATCTTCACCTTTCTCCGATTGTTGCCCTTGTTGGCCAACGTGCGGCAGAGCTCTGTTGGGAGTAACAGTGCCAAGTTACAAAGGCTGGGCAGATAAGGAGAAGGAGGAGATGGGTTCCCTAGAGGACACAATATCAATGCTACGATAACATGGTCAAGGAAGAAGATTCCGACCCCCCTTTTTTTCAGGAGAAAGAGTGAAACAAGAATGCTATTCCTGTCACAACTATAACATCATCAGTGACAAGCGATGCCAGAGGCTGTTACTTGAATGCCCTCCTCTCATTCCTCCAGCGTGCCATGGAGAAGGTCCCAAGGAAAGGATCTAGCTTTGACAAGACTGACAGAAGGTGCAGGCCCAGGGGACACAAGCACTGAAGGATTCCCAGGGGAAAAGCCAGGAAAGGCAGTTTTGTAGGCGACAGTTTGAGCAGAGCCATGGTCTACTATCACCCAACCACTCACCTGTTTCCTTGTCTTATTGCTGCTGCACCAGGGACAGGACAGCGCTCACCCAGCTTCTGTCTCCACACCACACAAGCACCAGATATTCTGTTAAACACCTGCATGAGGCGCTATGTAGTCTTTACAAATGCATCTCCTGAGCATTTGTTGTGCAATTACCACGTTCATCCTATCACAATGATGATGCATGAGTTTTGACCCATATCCACCAGTCCACCAGTAGTTTTGCTCGTTGCCAAGAAAATTACATTGCCTTATACAGTCCCAGATCTTTCTTCCGGAAGACCTAGGAGCAACTCACAGGGTTGGAAATGTGGGGGACATCCACTGCTTATCACAGTTACCTTCCTGACCAGCAGTGGGTGGAGATATGAAGCATCTTCTAAGTTCCCAGAGGACCATTTTATGCCTAGACCGGCTCTTTCACCTCTCCCTCTCCTCTCCTTTCTTCCTTTCTTTTCTCGTCTTTTCTTTCCTGAAGGGGAAATATTAGTCTTGCAGATGGAGAAGTGCGTTTCACGGAGTGAAAAGCCGGCCATACCAAAGAGGAACATAAGCCCTAGAAGGAACGCTGCTTAAAACGAACGCCCTATTGTGAGCTAAGTTTTTCTTTTAGCGATGAATCAACATAATAATCCGTCTGTAACATTAGATGCGTCCGCTTGTATTTCAGCAAAGGACCATCTGCCCATCTGCATGTACGTTCGAAATGCTGCCGGGACAGCCATGATGGCCTCTTAATGAAAAGCAGGCAGCAATTAGTACTTAAGTGAAATCACGCCCATGTGGTCCCGGACCCTCATTTGCCCTTCCCACTTGAAGGCAACAAGTGCTTGGAACTTTTTTTTTTTTTTTTTTGGCTCGTTGTTCTTTTTATCCCAGCGATTTCTTTCTTAAGCGGCCGGGGAGGGGCCACCACGTCCTAGTTTTTTGTGACAGCAGGAGCCAAGAGAAGTTGTAATCGACATATGTGCAGTGTGAGCGGGGCAGCCGTGCACGGGGAGGCCAAAACGCTCGTCCTTTCCAAAACACCCCCCTACTCGGGGGCCCAGGCGCGCGCAGCCTCCATCTGTGCGCTGCTGCGAGCGGCAGCGTTTCGCCCCCGGTTGCTCCCTTTCTCTCCCCGCTCCTAATTGACACCCACGAGAGCATCGCGGCGCAACGAGGAGGTGGTTGAACTGCTGCAACCGAAACCCGGTGGCACAGGCGGCTGCGTGCAGGGTCTAGGCTGGAACGTGTTGTGCTCATCATTCGTCTTCCTCATTTAGGTGCCGAGCTCCATTAATACGTTAAAAAATGTATTTCTTTTCTAATCAGACCTCCCATTTCGTTTGCAAAGAGAAAAAACAAAACAAAACAAAAAAGAACGAGAAAAATAATTGTGATTATAAATACATTTTTCCCAAAGACACTGAAAAACTTTCACCAGACAGTAAAGCCAGCCTCAGAAAGCGCGTTATTGTGCTGGTAGCCTGGAATGTCTCCATAGGAATCAGTAAAATATGCACATGGACTGCTTGCAACAAGCATTAAAATTAGACAGTAAAAACCACTGATAGGAATTAACACCAAGAGAAATGAGGATTTTCCAGCAAAAGAGCAACAAACAGCGAATGAATCAGCGTTTGAGCACTGGGTGAGCCAAATGGCACCTTCCTTCCGCGTAGGGAGCGACCTGCTCTGCGCTGGCACCAGGGCCTCGGGGCACCCCCATGGCAAGCGCAGAGGATCTGAGCGATGCACCGGGTCCCTCGAGCGTTTCGGGGAAGTGCTGGAGGATATTGCGTGAATTGTGGTGATATTTCTAATGGGCCCCCTCCCAGCTCTGCCTAAAGGAAGGAGGCGTCGCGGTGCCGGGAACCCATCCGGAGGCAGCAGAGCATCCCGGCCTTCCTGAACCAAGATCCTCAACGGGCGGCTGAGCTTGATGGCAGCGAGCGTGCTTTCCAGGAATATACGTGTGTATATATATATATATATATATATTCCCTTCCCTTTCCTGCCTCCCAGACGTGAATTTCCCAAGGGGACGCAACCTGCCCAGTTTTCCCCCCAGACGGCAGCAACGCCACGGCTGCGGGGCCAGGGGTGCCCGAAGCCGCCTTGCCGTTTGCAAAGGCCACTGACGCGGGCAAGAAGCGCAAGGCGGCCCAGCTGGCTCCCCGCTGGCCACGGCTCTCCCCACCATTTGCATGACTATGGTCGGGGTGCGCGGGACGGATTAGGCGGCCCCGCGGTGCCGCCTCCCCGCGCGCTTTGCTGCCCGCGCTCGCAGCAAAGCCCATCAATCAGGGCGCCGGGCACGAGGGGAGTCTAAAGGAACGCGTGAAAAGCGGGGCCCGTGTTCGCATTTGCAAGTGAATTTGGGAGCAGGTGTAACGCTCAATGCCGGAGTGTGTGAAAACGCCGCGTTAGACAAATTATCTCGGGAAGGAAAAGAAAAAAAAAAAAAGGAATAAAAAACCCCAACGCTGAGGAGTCGGTCTTTCCGTGTCTGAGAGCCGCCCGGGTCAATGCTGCCATTCTTACCAGCTCTTAATATGCAAGGAAGATAGGAGCCCGAAGGAGTTCAAGGTCTAGATAGCTCCGAGCTATTCTGCGTGGGTACAAACAAGACTGCACGTCCCAAGGCCTTTCCTGCGCATGGATTAAAGCCCATTCTTTTCCTGAAGAGCGGTGCTTTTAGGAAACTTTTCTTGGCAAGAGCTCAAGGAGGCTGAGCCATAAAGGCGGCTGTGCTACAAAGGCTCTCCCTGCCATTCCCCGAGCCCTGACTAAGCTGGACCAATACAAACGCCTTCCTGCAGAAAGAATATATACATTTTTAGGCTGCAAAAAGTCCTGCATACGACAACTTGCATTTCTGCAGTCCTGACTTTGTGCCATGGGCTTGTTGGGCTTAATAATGAACGCCTTGATCGGACTTTTCCTCTTTGAATTCTGCTATTTCTGTCTTTGTTTCTGTCCCCATTTTCTTCATTTTCTCCAGACAGATGCCAATACATGGATGTTTGAAATTGGAACATTCGCATCCAGTATTAGGAATACGTGGATACCCAATTGCAGAAATGGGAAATTGTCTCACCCTTTCTGAGATGGCAGAAAAGAGCTCCAAGATCAGCCTGACCAACACTTTCCAGAACACCCTGTTTTAGACCTGTTTTCACTGACTTATAACTTTACTTATTGAAAGGTATTCATAGACATATATGCATGTGTGTATATAAAGATATATGTACATAAATAAAGATAGATATAGATCTCAGTATTCTTCATTCAAAGATAAGGGGAAAAAAAATACTCTTTTGACCAATAAATAAATAAATAAATAAAGATTTCTCAGTCATTTCACTAAGAAGCCTCGGCATCTCTAAGGACTTAGTTTTGGCAGAGCTGGCAGGCTCATCACAAAGCTAATGTTAGGATTAGTCCCGTGTGGTTCCTGGGGAATTGCATCCACACGTGACCTTGCTTTAGAGGCTGGAATAAGCAGCACCTTGTGCCCCCTTCCCTGAGATCTCAGCTGAGCAGCTCAACTCAGGAACGTTTTGCATGCAGTGGCCCAGCCCCTCGCTGCTGCTGGGATATTTCCCCTCAGGTGGATCCGTATTCTCCACCAGGAAGCAAAGCCAAGGGAGCAGGCTGTAGCTCACAGTAACCGACTCTGCCATGGAGCGAGGATCCCGACGATGCTGATGACGAAACCTGGAGAAATCGATACCTTCTCACGTCTATATTTTTCTTTTTCAGTGCCAGAGTTATAACGTACGACTGGGCATTTTAGATCTGTTACAGAGCCTCGAAAATTGCAGAGTCCTTCAGAAGCGGCGACTCAGAAACGCGAGGGTGTCTGTCTAATTTTAGCTCGCTCGGACGCGCTGTTGCACGTTAGGCAGCGCTTGCCGTTCCCGCGGCTTCGCGCTCCCTGCGTGGAAGGAACCGTCCGAAGGCTGCGGCAGGGACGCGCAGCAAGGCTGGCTCGCCGGGCGCTGCAGGCAGAGCAAAAGCTGCGAGTGCCGGTCCCTGTCCGCCCGGGTCTTTTGCCCGCCGCGCGCACGGGCGCCGCGCGGCCTCGCTGCCGCCGCGGGCACCGAGCCGCAGCTCCGGGCACGCGGAGGGGGCAGGAACGGGCACAACGGGGCAGCGAAGACAGTGACTGGCGCCGCCACCTACCTGGCTGTCCTGAAATATTCTCGTCCTGCTGGGAGGAGTTTAGCTTGGAAAGCGGGATGCAAAAACGTTGAGTAACTGTAAGGTCAGTCCCCTCTCTCAATCACATCCTCATTCATGCCAGGCAAGGGTTACCTGAGTCAGGACACTGCAAGAGATCATGAAGCACTTAACCTTATGGCTTTTTTTTTTTAAGGACATATAAAATAAAGAGCAAGTGTTCACGCAGTACCCCCCAGATTCACACACCTCCCAGGACAGACCTCCAAGCCATTCTGCCCTGCAAAAAGCACATCCAAGCAGAGCTGCTGGATGGCTCCAAGAAGCTGCAGAGAGGGAAGGCACGCTCCTTTTTTCCCATTTTCCCTAGTAAATATCAGCTCTCAGCGTTGCTGTGATTACCATGCTGACCAGATGGCGATGGGAGCAATAGCTTGGATGATGTTCATTACACACAAACTCCAAAACAACCCATGTCAAAACTCACTCTGAAAACACACCAGAAGAGGCTGTTAAGCATATGGTAGCAGTGCTCTTCTAACTGCTTTTGTATTTGTTTTTTGGGTTTCTTTTGCATTAAACAACTAGCAAGCTCCACCAGGAGACCCAAGAAGCAGCAGCCACAGTGGCAGGGCCCATATCCAGGCTCTTCGAGGGCAGTCCATTAATAACATCATTAGTCACGGAGATGCAGTCCCTTAACAACAGAGATGTGGTTAAAAGGGCCGTCTGTAGGAAAATAGGGTTGGAAAGGACTGCGGGAAGTCAGCTAGTCCTTCCCCTTGCCCTGAAGCACCATCAAACACAGCCATCGTCCCCGGCAGAGAGACGCTCTTACCTGATCTTCAGCTGTGAAGAGTTACTGCCTCTCCGTGCATCTGTTCAGCCACTCCCTACCATTTTATATTAGGTCTTAGGAAAACCAAAAAATCCTTTCACTCATTCTAGCTGGAAGTAAAGCCTAGTCTGCCATGTAATTTCAAGCTCAAATTCTTCCGCAGCTCCCTCACCGTTTCCCACATGTTCAGCCCTGCTGCTCTCCACTGGATACTGCATTCCTAAGCGCGGCATCTCGAGCACTCACAGGTATTCCTGTGAAACACTGGATTATTCTGTCACTTCCCAAATATAACCCCACTCCCAACGTCCAGGCCGAAGCTTGCCTTTCTTCTAACAGCAGGACTGACTCTCAGAGCCCTTTTCTGAAGGGATGATAACCAGCTCCTCTGCCTGGTGAAGACACGTTGCTCAGTGCTATCTACATTTAACACCTAGCTGAAGAGGATCCCATCTCCTCCCACCCTCTCCTCCCTGTTGCATCATTCCTACAAATTGCCAAGATTATTTTGAATTTAGTGCTATCTTATCTTGACATGTCCAGCTTCCGGCTGACCACAAGATTAACAGGCTCCTTCGCTACCCAGGCTGCTAATAAAAAGGAAAGACAAGTGACCTGGGTTAGCTCCTACACAGCCCAGCCTCCTGCTTTGACCGGCTGCAAGACGGAAGGAAACTGCTCCCATATCAGAGCTACTGCAGATTAGCACTGCCCATCAATTCCACCTCCAAAACTGTGTTTTCCCTTTTTGAAAACTGCCTGAAACATTTGCCTAAACCACTGTGAACTTCATCCTGCAACTGACTGCATAGATACCAAGACTATCTCTAAAAATCTCCTTTTGGGGCGGAGTTTTGTGTCTCGTGCATGATGCAAAACCAAAGCCTGCTCCCCTGCAACAAATTTTAATCAGTAAATCCTTTTGCTCTTGCTTCTCATATAGGATTGTATCAGGATCTGCAAATAAAGTGTAACTTCTTTCAGCAGTTTTCTTCACTTGTCACTGTTACCGCACAGCAGCTTGACTACTTATTTTGCGGCTCACTCCTAAGAGGTTGAAATAGACAACTGTTACCTTGTATTTTCCTGAAACTTGTTCTTATCTAAAACCACTCCTTCTTCAACCTCCCACTGTGAAAAGCAAGCTTCATCAGCCAGCTACCATGAAATTATTAGAATTTTGGGTTAACTATAAGCAGATACCTTGACATCTCGACCTGGAAACCCCCTCCTAGACTAGGCATTTTCTGGCTTTGCACTGATTAAAAATATCAAAATATCACTATTATCACTATCACTACAGAGGGGAGCTAGAGAACCTTGCCTTGGAGGCTGGATAATTCAGTTCCTCAGGACCACAGCCAAACCATATTTCAGAGATGGAATAAAAATTAATGTGAACTTCTATTCTTGCCTCCATTCTAACACTGTATCTTTAATAAAATCAGAACCTGTTAATATGTTTTTTTCTTGACAGCGTATCTCATATCACATCCATGCCCTATGAAGCATTTTCTTCTTTCACTCTTTCCAGGAGCTCATCGCTTTTGGAAAGGAAGCCCCAGACTGATTGCTTTCATTGCTTTCACCTTCAGTGCTACTACCCTTTTAACAGCCACACTTTCAGAGAGGTAGATGAGCTTTTAAGTGACCCCAGTTGCACTCTTGGCCTTTGCTACATCCCCGCAATAGAGCTGATTCAGTTCTACTTACCTCTGCTGCTCGATTTCAAATACACAAGGAGAACTGTTGTTCTGCAACTGGAAATTGCAGCCGGGGAGGAAGGCTGGTGGTTCCATTACCCACCATAACTGATGACTGCATGGCCCATCAGGCGCACGGGGGACCTCACTCATGAGCTGAACTTCATTTGCTGCTTCTTGAAACCTAATCAGGTCTTCGCAGTGCAGGAAGTGATTCAGTGGCACACAATTATTCCACATACCTTTGTGCATCTGCATCTCGCCACCTGTACGCTCCCTGCTACACAGGAGGAGATATCTGTATAATGAGACCAAATATTAACAGCTTCTGAAAGAGCTGAAGTCCTTGCTCCCATAGCAGCTCCTTTACTTATTCATTTAGGAAAAAGAGAACGATCTTCCCCCCCCAGCTTCACTTCCTCCCACACAATGTGCATTAACACATCAAGAACCCAACAAACCTCTTGAGTGCTCTTGTACCTTACTGCACATGTAAACCAGCATCTACACATGACCAAGAGCACCACAGGGCTGATGTGCACTATGAATTGGAAAAATAAATAGTTACCTTGTAAGAAAGTTACTCAGGCTCTCCAGTTTTGTACAGTTAAAGATATGTGTCACTATTCATGGCCAACTCTCACTACGACTAAAGGCTGACCCAGATCACAAGGCCAGAGCTGCATCACGCCTTCCCCTCAGCCTCTGTCCTGTGTGTTAACATACTCCTTCCCTCAATTTAATCTGCTAAAGTACAATTAAAATATATTAACATACCTCATTTTTATGGCACAAGTTACAGTATGCACTCATTTAAGCAGACTTACTAATGTGATACCATAATTTAAGCTTTCTCATTTCTATCCAACTTAAAACCACAGATTATTTTGTTAGTTCAGCTACACAGGAGAAATTAAGTATGTGCTGCAGAAGCCTGCCATGAATACGTATCACATTTGAGATGACTGCAGTGTATATAATCACACCTATGGGTCCAGGGCAAGTTATTCTCCAGCTCCCCAAACCCAACTTCTCTTTTTCTTCCCAGCTGACCAAAGCTCTGCCCTCCCCCTGCACCCAACACTACACACACACACAGTGCTACAGGACCTGCTGCAGACTGTTTGTCTTCATTAGTACCATTCATAAGCAGACACAAATGCAAAGCAAAATGTCATTTTATTTAATTCAAGGACTAGTTTCCTTCTAGTATTGCTGAAGGGATCACCTCCTGGGGAATTGATCATTACAAAGTCCCTGTCTAAAAGTTCAAGTGCTCTTGTACATTCTTTTGAACCACAGAAAACATAATGACCAAGTAGGTGGGCAGCTCTTTGCAGTTTTATCCCACCTAAATTAGCATCGTTTCAGGCTAGAAAACAATTCAAGTAGTAAAATCATGGAAAATGTTAACCTTTAAGGTCACTACCATATTTTGATCAAAGAGTTCTGAATGTATGAAAAGAACATTTGTACATGTTAAGTTTTTTCAACCAGACACTGTCAAAGATGGCAGTTAAGTATTTTGGACCAGTTGTCAACCAGATATCTAAGAATTCTATCTGAACGTTTATTACCAATTTCATTATGCAAATCACTTTTCACATTAAGCTCTTTAACAAAAGAAACATATACCCGCACCAGAATCACTGTAGACAGTTTTATAGAATGCCCTTCTGAAAATTCATTTCAAAATAGAGATGCTTTTTCTCCAGAACTGTAAAAGCCATAAAAATGCAAAATATCTGTTAGGAAATTTTTAATCAAAATTATTCCTTAATGTTCAAAATAACATTTAACCTCCTACTTTTTTTGTTGTCATCCACATATTGATCAATAGACTAAACAGGTAACAATGGTTCACGTTTTTCCCCCACCTGAAACATTTCTTCTAACACAAGCCCAAGACAGGCAATACAGAGATTCAGGGACATGGATTATGCATGGCAAAGGTAATCCTCTATCATTTTAATTTAGAACAACTCTGATTCTAGCACACAATTCTGAAGACTCAGTTGTTTTCAATCTGCTCCAGGTCCAAGTCCCCACAGTCTAGAGGAAAGATGCCCTCCTCAGTGCTCTCACAATCACTCGTGTCCTCATCGCTTTCGCACACTGCAGCTGCTTTCTTATAATCCCTTGCTTTGAAGCTACCCTGGCACGAGCCATGGTGCCTCCCTTCATCCAGCTGGTCTTTCATCGGACTGGAACCAGGGGTGATGATGTTCATAAGATCATTTGAGTCACATGGGGATGACACAATTGTCTTCATTTGTGTGTCATCATCATCATCTTCATAATCAAGGGAGCAAAGACTTTTGGAATTTTTTAAAGTCTGCAATTAAAAAAAAATAGAGATGTTTATATATTAGCCATGATGATGCAGGAGGAGCAGTATAAATTCCCTAAATTCTTGCACAGGTTGACAGTACGTACTCAGCACTGAAAAAGTATGCATGTTTAAAGTAATCTTGAAAACAGTGTGGGACATGAAGAAACAAGTAAATATCCCTCCTTATTTCACCATCTGTTTTTGCACAGATATTCTGCATACGTGGATTCTAGTGAGCAGGGATTAACGAGAAGTCTCCATTTATGCAGAAAGGTCTAAAATTTAGTTGATTAAAGTCAAAAATAAGAAACTTCAAGTGTCTGATTTGATATCTGAGCTTTCCAGCAAAACATTTGGTAATATCAGCACTTAGGTCAAACTACTGCTCTGCACTTGCAAAGAATTTTTTCTGTTGTCAAAAACTAACTTCAAGCTCCAAAGAGCAGCACTGACCAACCTGGAAAACTCAGGGCTTCTCCAGGTAAGCAACTCCCATCTCTCATACATGTGGCAATTACAAGCAAATCTACAGGGAACAAAACCAACCCCACATTTCCAAACCCATTTTCAGCTTTTTCCTCCTAATTTGTCACTTCTTCACTACATTTCACTACATGTTTTACATTTGTAGATATACCCACATGAAATAGCAACATGACAACTTTCAGAGTCCCTTATTCCAAAGGCACAGTTCCTTGGACAGGCCCACATCAAATCCACACAGAAAGATTATTCATTCAAGAACAACCTCAGGCAGAGGTGAAAAGACCAAAAAAGTGTAAACTGTTGCATTTTGATATTCAGTCATAGCGCAGATATGCCAAGGAGCCAGCAGCAGTACTGGTGAAGGTGGTTCATCAACACCAGCCTCTCACCATACTTGAGACATCACAAAAGTATTCTCCAAGTCAGCACAAAGTGAAGACATTTCAGTGCAGATTCTTCATTACTGAAAAGAATTGCTACTTGCCATGCCCATGATGGGCACAGCTCTTCTATCCCTATGTTGAAATTAACAGATGGAGTACCCTTATAACATACACTAAGTCATTAGTTAGCAATTTATAGGGTAAAGGCCAGTATGATCTGAAGGATAACCTAGCTGGCTTGGACAGACGTGAACAAGACATCCTTCAGGAGCTAATTTTATAGGACTTCCAAGACCTACATCTAAAGACTAGTTTTTGATCATAGATTTATCAGGAAAAATTCACCACACGTTATCTAGCTTTGGTTAAAATCCACATCCTATTTTGAATGTGAATAGCTTGAAACTTGATAATCTTGAGTAACCAAAAAAACTTCATCGAATTTCTCTTCCCTATGAAACACTAGTTCCAATACAAAAAAAATCCTGTTTCTGAAGTACATTTCTCACCTATAAAAAGTCACTATATCTCACTTACAAATAATGCAAATGCAGATTTGAGTCCTTTTGCATGACTAAGAGGTATGAATTTCTCATTTACTTAAAGGCTAAAAAGCATATTTTGAAGTATAAAGTGTTAAATATTTGAATCCTAACTGCATCAGACTGCTTTAAAAAATGCACTTCCTGTTGTGCATCTCCATACATAGAGGACAATATTTTCAATCCTTTAAATCTTATAGGAAACTCTAGAAAGGACAGATCAAAAAAGCAAAGCTTTGAAAGTTCGGCTTTCAATATTTTAGAAAAGAATTCCAAGTTGCCCTCCAAAATATCTTTTATTCAATTTGCTGCTAGAAATTAATCCAGCCCCACAGCTGTCTTGCTGGAAGGTTTGGGTACATAAATGGAAAATTGCCTGTTAGCTGCACTGTGCTCAGACCCTTTGAATGGGAACTTTGAGCTGGTTTCAACACAACAGCAAGCGCATTCAACCAGTTCTTTGTCCGCCTGCTTGTCACAGCCGCACCAAAACCTAAAAATAGGTGGATTTATTATCTCGCAGCACAATCCCGCTTCTTTCAGGAGCCAAAGGTAGAAATTGCAAGGCATTCAAGGCCTCCGAGTGTCGGCTTTCCGCGTTACGCGGGTACAGTACCACACCTTGCACGCACAATCGGGCTCGGTGGGGAGCCCGCGAGGACTCGCTCAATGCTCCTCGGGTTATAAAGGATGCTGGACGACCAAGACAAAAGAATCTGCAGTTGGCAATGGATAGAACTCAATCAGCTAAAAGTATTCTTTTGTGCAATGGAGAAAAGAAAAAAAACTCAGTTTTAAAAGAAGCAGGGCAATAAAATGTCTGAATATTAAGGGGAAAAAACTTTGTGCAGAAGACAATGGTGGGGAAGGAAATCAAAGAAATCTCTCTAGACCCTTGCTATACAAAGCAAACAAGAAAGGCCTAAAGTAGCTTGAAAGGAAGCTAATGTCTGCACTCTACCAAACCTCCAGTTCAAAAACCTGCAATACATCACTTTGCAGATATAAAAAGCAATAAAACGGTTGTTTTTGTTTTCCTAACAAAACTAGAACATTTGCTATAGTAGTCAAGGGAAAACAGAGTTGTTTGTGTATGTTGAGGCCTGGCGTATAATGGGAGTGGTGGTTCTCATGCTTCTTCCCCCATGGGACACACGGCTTCCCCCTCGGCGCGGGAAGGGGGCAGAAGGCGGCACTGGGCCGGGGGGCACCCAGGGCAGGGGACAATGGGGGCCACCAGAAACCCAGCACTCGTCACCAGGTTGGGACAGGCAGCTCCCTGGAACCACAGGCTTGGGAGAAGAGGCAACCGACATCCTGTGATTACAGAGCACTGCTTTAGGAGGTGCTGGTACATAGGGTCCTTGGCCATTAGGTCCTCCGGGGATGCACAGGATGGGTGATACGGTGCTCCTCATGCCAAGCAGATCCCTCATTGTTTGAAGCTAAGAGGGAGACCCAAGCAAGAATTTTGGATTAAAACAAACAACAAACAACCTCCACAGAAAACTATCCCAACACAGCACACTGAAGCGTGTCCTAAACACAGCGTCACGCAACCGATGTCACATCCTACACAAAAAGGCATAAAGAGGGGTGTCCCTCCCAATAAACAGAATTTGGTTTATGCATCTAATTGCTTGTATAACATGTGACAACTCAAACTGGAGGCACACAGTCTGTCATAAATCACAGCTGCTTGTGTATTAAACAGATTCCGCCACAGTTCTAATTCCTGCATCTTCTATGCATAAACAAAACAAAGTTTAACAGCAAGAGCAGATAGAAGGGTGTTTTACAAAACCTCTGTATACTGGCTTGATTCTTAACTTACACCCTTATTAAAGCCTATGGAACTGCATTGCTATAAACCTCACCGTGGAATAAGGCTCTTGCCTTGTCTGTCTCATAGCACCGAGCGCTTTGCAAATGGTTCAGCCTTTCAGTTTTAAGCAGCTTGCAGTCAGGAAGAGATATAGTGACTCAGTGTGAAGCAAGGATGACAGGAGGAAAACAATATAGTATTCTTCATACTGAGCTGTGCTTGCAACTTGCTGGCACACTCTAAAGCATCATTCTGAGTTTGAAGTTGTAACAAAGTTGACTGGAAGAGAATTTCTCCCTGTTCCAGTGAGGAACTAAAGACTTCAGGAGGAATTAGGTTTCTAAATTAAAATATCTAAGAAAATGAAAAAAAACATTATGCATTTGGGAACTAGATACTTGAAGTCAAACTTTGTTTCCCTTCTACCAAGCCACAAAGCCAAGTGGTTAACAAGTGTTTTATTAATGTATATATTCCATAGAAACAAAATTGAAATCCCTGTAAAATTCCTGATAACTTCATGGATTAAATTATCTTTGCTTGAATTGACTTTCACAGGTGAGCATAGTATTTACTTTTCATACCTTTAAATTTCTCACTTTTCTGAAAGTTTTATCTGTATTTTTTAAATTCAAGAATGTCATCTTATGCCACTTCTTATGAATAGAAAATAGGAAAAATGAAATCCCAGGTATGAATGTGAAAGAGCAAACACAGCCCCTTACTATTTTGCTGTGCAATTTGACATTTAACAGCAACAATCATTCTTTGCATTAGAGATAACGTTACTGCAGCAGTTTTCCTAGGGAGAAAAGGGATCATCATGTTTGGAAAACCAAGGACCTAGTTAAAAATCAATACAGGCTGCCACGCAGCAGTATGGCTATGACTTGAAGAGTTGTTCAGTACTTTGTCTCTGCTATATCTTCAAAGGTAATTTTATTTTTTTTTAGATGTAGATGCCCAGGAAGAGAAGCAAACCAACATCAACTTACTTCACATCAGCTGCTGCACAGCAGACTAACAGGCTTTCATCTCCACTAGCCAGACTGCTCTAGATTTAAATATGCAGTTTTCTGGTGTAGTCTACCAAGAAAGCTGATCTATTTATTGGCCTAGATTTTTTTTGCTTATATTCTAACCTGTGCCACAGAAGCCTTAAGCTTTGTTTATTAGCTATAGCAGCTTGTGATTTAGTTTAGGTTTTAGTATTACTTGAAAAAATATTGTCTTAAGACAGAAATATTTAAGTGAAATGCTAAACTGTCTGATTATACTCACACCTGCCAGTGTTTCTAAAAGACTTTAATAATGCCGGAGAAAAAGGTAACAAAGATGCTAGTAGGCATTTTAAAGAAAAATATATTGTACTAGAAAGTTTGCTCTAGCCACCTAAGTCTTTCTTAAAAGAAACAGTTTGTTCATGGCCTCCACAGCAGTGCAATGCAATTACATATTTTTCTATTCTCTCCTTCATTTCTATAGCATAGATATAACTTTTGTTCAAACTCTAGCACAGGGGACTCACAGGATGTTAACATTTCTGGAACCAACAAATCCCATCACTGTCAATCCAGGAGCCCTAGTCAGAGCTGGGGGATTTGCAGTCTCTTCCTACAACAGGTAGGAAGCACAAATATTCACCGCATATATATATATATATGTATATATATATGAGAGAAACTACTGGAATAGTTTCTTGAAAAGGTCTACAAAGGAAACAAAATGGACAAAGACGAGAAGCAGTGAAGAAGTTTCACTGTTTTTCATGTCATTGGCTTATTTGTGATTGGTCACCAGAACTAGCATAAAAATTCTTCATCTGTCTTGTTCTTTATTCACCTAAATATCTGAAAACCTGCAGACAGGAGTAAAAATCCTGACCTCTTCCCCAGAGAAATTAAGTAGCAGCCTGGCTTTTGCTGTCAAATGTAAGACAAGGAAGATAGAAGGAGAATATGCTACTTAAGTATGAGCTGCTTTCAGCAACGACCAGTACAGATCATGCCATATGTCTCTTTCATAAGGAAGATGAGGTCAGGGTGCTTGGAAAAAAAAGCAGGGCACAAGAAAGTGATTATCTATAAAAGAAACAGTACAGAAGTCCTAAACAAGGAGGAGTTCAAATTACTTCAAATACAAACTTGTGATTCAAACCCTAGCCTTGGGTTACAGGGCTCTGCAGTTATTAGATCATTGAGACACTACCATGCACCCAGTCACACTAAATGTCCTACACCTCTTCATTAGAACTCAAGGAGAAAAAAAAAAAAAAAAAAAAGATAAATGGCCTTCAGAAAGCACCAGGATGCTACAACTTTGCTTTCAAGAGAATTGCACACGTGTAACTAATCCTACAAATCCAGACAGCACCAAAAGACAACATCAGAAATATTTGGACAGACTTTAGAATGGCTGAGGACACATGGCAAGAGAAGCATGGACATCATGCAAGATGTTGGGTGCAAACAAGCATATGCCCTCCCCTTTAACAGACTGACTTCCTTGCATCCTTTAGTTCAGTAAACCCCTTTTCATGGGGTTTGCCTCCCTTATTTCTTCCTATAAGGAGCTGATGCCTGAGCCTCAGCATGAGTCAAACAGCAGGTCTGATAAACCAGAGAACTGAACTCTTCAGTGAGTGCACCAAGCTGTCACTCCTTACAACCAAGTCCCTCACAATTAGAAAGAGCAGTGCCTGTAATGGAAAGCTTTAAATATACTGAGTTTCTAATAAAATGGCAATGCTGAAGTTTAAAGTTATATGTATAAGACCCATAATACTTAAGGAGAGATCAGGTACTATGCAAGAAGTCAGAGGAAGACAACATCTGCCATGAGAGACTGCAAGCCACACAAATTGATTACCTACATTGGTTAGTGGGCCTTTAGGGACAGATTCACATGCAGCAGCCCTCAGAATAATACAACAGCCTACTCATATAGCTGGGGAACTTTGTAAGGCTCAATTAAGCCATAGCTGTAGCTTTTGTTGCACTTCATTTTGCCAAAGGCAGCAAATTCAGAATAGCCACATGTAAAATGGCAAGCATGGCACAACTCATATGCAGCAAGATTAAAACTACTGGATTCCGGCCAACCAAAGCAGCTTATTTCTTCTCAGTGCCCTCCTAAAGATACTTACATTCAATCCAGGTATCTTCTCACTTTCTTGCAGTTGCTTGCAAGGATCACCCAAACAACTAAGAAAACTCCTCCGCCCATCAGATTGCTCAGTTCATCCCCTCCACATGGTTATTGTGCATATGCTCAATTAAGACTCCATGTGAAACAACACATAAGAAAGCAGGCAATTTAAACAGATTAACTATCTGTTTGATCATCCTCACCTAAAAGTATTTTTCTATACTGAATCTAAGACAAGACACTACTGCAATTTTGCATGCATTCCTTTCAATGCAAGCTTTGTTTGGTTATGGAAGTTTAACACAAGGACTAAGACACTGGAAATTTCACCGTGAAAATTGTTAAGTCCCTGGTAACTGAGTTTCCTGCAAGTCTAAGACTATCCATCACAGAGGTTAGGATTTTTCTTTTGCTTTAAGACAAAATTTGGAAGCTAAGTAGTGAGATGATACAATACTTACGGTAATACAGTCACAAATATGATTCAATAGCAATTCAATAGCAGTTCAAAGGGGGTGAACATATATGGCTTTTTTTTCCATTTTATATAACCCAGGCCAAAGTTAAACTGCATTTTAAAGTTTACAGTATGGAATTCTAATTAAGATGTTGGCACTTTACATTTTCCAATTCTCTGGATTTGTGAACTGCAACCTCTTACATTTACTGTTTCAATAAGTATAAATCTTGCAGCTTTTATTGTGGGAATATGTGGAACTACATTACAAAAAGTCAGGCCTGCTTCACCTGTTTGTAATTAAGTGAAAATAGTACTAGCCCAGCAAAAAATATCTACAGATGCTAAGAATTATTCCATTAGGTGAAGCAGAAGAGGCTCACATAGTAGATTCAACTGTTCTAAACTGGTAGATGATCAATGTAGCATCTAAGTGCAAGACAATGCTGATGTTTGCTTTCTGCAGCTCAACACAGTGAAAGATTATGGCCAGGAGAAAGACGACGAAGCTGAACAAGACTGATAGACACCAGCAGCTTCCATTTAAAATGCACTGATTCATTGGACCAGAGATCTCCCCAACTTCACTTCTCCAACCCTGCCTACACTCCCAGCATACATCTCCCTCAAATACCCCTCAGAGGAATCAAAACATTGGACATCCGGAACAGGCTGCTACTCTGCTTGAAGTGCACAAACCTGAGAGGCTTCAGCCTGGCAAGTCTACATGAGCAAGGTGAAGAAATAAGTAATGGTGTGATGAACAAACAGCTGCATCATTTGTCTTCATACCAGGATGAAGTCTGCTTTTTGTGGTAGAATAGCATAAAGGGAAATAATGTAACCACTCCACCAGATTTGCTCCATCTTTCCCAATTAAGTTTTTAATCTTTCTTTTCAGGAGAGGAATACAGGCTCTGGACACAAAAACAGACTTACCGTGCATGTTATTAGCTTTACTGATACTAAAGACTGGCAGGGTAGAGACTTATTTGCAGCAATGTCTAACCCATATAGATTTTACAAAACTACAACTGGATTTGCTGCACTTTAAACTAGAAAATGTGCAGACACACTCACATTGAGCATGAAGCTAGGTTTGAACTGAAGGAGAGTCTTACGTCTCTGACAAGACACCCAAAGCTACCTGTGTAGGCACCCACATCTTATACACACACCTATGCAAACCATATTATTCCTCTGACACAAATTGTAATAGGCTTGAGCAGCCATATTCAACTCTGAAACAACATAAAGAGAAGTTCACACAGACACAGACACACACACACAGGAGTTTTACTAGATACCCAGATTTCTAGCTAGTTGCTTTCAAGGAAAGAAAAGAAAATTGACTTCCACAAAGTCCTAATGATCAGCCACATAATGAAATTCATTCTACCATGTCAAAGTACTCTTAAGTAACATCGTTTAAGTTTGTTATTTTGCACCCATGTAACACAGGACAGGATTTGACCCTTGTGGCTTC
>VZSV01000009.1:709696-722392 GCA_013398735.1 Nothocercus julius
TTTTTTTTTTTTTTTTTTTTTTTTAAATTGAGAGCTGCAATTCCTAGTGGTTTAGCTTGGGTCTTTCCTTCACGACTTTGCTAAGAATTGTGGATAATTACTTTTATAACCAAATCATACACTCACTGATTTTTGCATAGTTTAACCCACATACCACCTCCTCTTTAAATTCTTTTTTTTTCCTCTCACCAAGTTGCATCTTAGCTCAATAAAGTGGGTTAAATTTCTAAGAAATTAGAAAAGTAAACTTCAAATCCTGATCTTAATGCTACCCTCATTAGTTACTGACACATGTCAGCTTCACCTATGTTATTGGGTTATGCTGGCACTCTATCATAACTAGCATTTTAAGGGATCCCATAATTGGGCCATAAAGTTCACTTCTGCCGGAAAGGGGGGAAGGGAGAGGAAAAGAAACATGACCTTGGCTTGGGAACAGTTTCCCCTTCCTCCAACCCATTTTCCACTACAGAAACACTTGTCCAAGACAAAATCTAAAAATCTTGTCATACAAATACACACGGATACACCTGCAAAGCTCAAGTAGCATTAGGAATCTTCTCGGTGCAACAAAGCCCCACATTTGTACAGTATGTAGGAATATTAATTCAAACTGTAGGTGGACTCCAGCCACTAATTGTTTCCAGAGACGAGCAGAGCTCAACGCATTTAAAAAGAACAGAATCAGCACTGTTCATCTTCAGTCCCTAATACAGGCACCGTGTTTTTGTAGCTCCATATCTGATCACAGAGACTATTTCAAACACTTCTGAAACTGTGGCTCAAAACGTGCTCTTGAAATGAAGTGACAATCTGCTACGGATGTTTAATACTGAGTCAATTTGTGTTAAGCTTTGTTTAAAGGTATGTACAATTTGGAGAAGTTAGTTCATTGGCACAGATATAAAGGCTGAAAAGCCTAACACTTCAGAATTAGATCCTTAATACAGGAAAATGTATATGGGATCCTTTTATCCATCAGTCACACTGAAAAATATCAATGTCCGTTTTAAAATATATTGCACCAAGACAAGTTAGTTGTAAGCAAATTAACTCCTTAGTTTATACTATCAACTTGCAAGTCTTTAGCATAGCACAAAAGCCTTTAAGGTTTAAGTCAGTGATTGCTATTATAACGGAAAGCAGGAAACTATTCAGAAGTCCCATTTAATACAATTTCTGGTAATACTTCAGTTTTCTGCAGAAGTCTCCTCACCATCACTTACACACAAATAAGAACTTTCACACACATGAACTGTAGTTAATCAAAACACTGACTACTCGCCCTTACCATGGCGCTTATCACCTCTCAGATCCCTCATCCGGAAAGCACCTGCTTGTAACTGTACTCTATTAAAGCTTGCTACTAATACCATAAAAAGTACCTTGTAGGTTTGCATATACTTGAAAAATAAGTCAATATTCCTTATCCTAAGAGCCCAAGATCAAATTAATATCCCTAATGACATAGATAAGTTGAAATCAGTTCATCCCCATACCTTTGAGACTTATTTTGCTTTTCCTCCCACCTATGTGCAGGTATACGCAGGCAGCAGGAACTGATCTGTGTAACACAAGACTAGCAAAAAGATGAAGTGACAGTTAAGACTTTCCAAAATGATTAACAAAAACCTCACTGCAGAGAAAAACCTCAGGTGAATCAAATTATCTCAGAAAAGAGTGCACCAAGTCAGAAAGCCACTATTAACAGCAAGGGAAGTACATCTACCTTACCATGAAGTTTCACAATAGAGAACACTGAGTGTACAGACACCAGAGCCTAGTTTCAGAATGAAAGGGGTTCTTCCATTCTGTAACGGAAGATTCACTACTTTATCACTCCGATTACTGTGTTATCACAGTTTAACTAGATATAAAGAGGATCCCCTCTCCTAAAACCAAGGTGAAACTCAAAATGGCATAACTTGTTCTCTCGTAAAAAAAACAACAACAAAAAAACCACACACACACAAGTGGGATTTTGTTTTTGCTAAGAAATTCGGAAAAAATCTTTGATTAATGATGAAATATCACTAAATTCTCTTCTGATGGCCACCACCTCCTGCAATTTAGAGCAAGGAAAGGAAAAAAATCCCTGCCACCTGCCTAAACCCAGATGGCAAAACCTGAGAAAAGTGCTCTCCCCCCTCTCTGCAAACCCTCTGGTGCAGCTTAGGCACATTAAGTACCCTATATATAACATTGAACCACAGCTCTTAATTCAATATTGCATTGTACTCCAAACAATATCACCAATAATTCTCACATAATCCAATTTTATCACAAGACTGAGTAATAATTAAAAAAAGAAAATACCCACAGCTGGCTGCAACCCCACTTGCAAGCTATGAGGTGGCCCCTTTTCGCATTATGTCAAAGGCAGCTGCTCTGGTGCTCATTAGCTCCTTCCATAATGAATTCTTGCTTGTACATACAGGAACTCGCCCAAAAGGAAAAGCAAATCCGTGGCAGACACTAAGCTGCCTCCTCCTCCTCTCATTAGCGAGCTGCTTACAGGGAAGCACGCTGGAAACCCCACAGAACTCATCGCAAGCTGGATGCGGAGCGAGACAGCGTGAACGCTGAGGGGACCTGCAAAACGTTTGGCAGGGAATACTGTTCAAAAGAGGGGTGGTGGGGATAAGAAGCCCCCAGCTTTATCCTTAATGGGGTCACCTTTCCCCTGCTATCCCCCAGGCTTACAGATGTGGGCTTCCCCTCACGGTCAGAGCCCAGGGAAGCCTCTGCACAGGGCTCACTTCATTAAAGGCCATTTTGGGCCTCTTTCTGCATGGTGATCCCCTCTGTGGAGGCCAAGCCAGTCAAGCACCAGCTGCTCTCCACACCCGCATTTTTCATTCCCAGCTCCTAAAAGCCCTCCGAGCGCCCATTCAAAACCAAGTAGCCCGAGCTTGGGCCCTCCTGTCACAGGACAAAGTGCTGGCTTGTCCTCAGCTCACTTGATGCTCGCTTATCAACCCAGAGGCCTGTCCTAGAGCTACCTCCTTTCCTCCTTCCCAAGCCAGCTGGAATTTGAACTTTAAATGGATGCCCTCAGTGGCAACAATAGATAAAAAAAGGAGCCTTTGATTGCTCATGCATTGCCGAAAAGAAAGGATGAGATTCATCCTGGCTGCGACCTAGCAGGAACTCATCAAGCCGGGCTCCCTTTCCATTCCAATGGGATGCCTGCGCCTGTAGCTACTCATTCAAGCTCCCCGTGTCTACGTTTCCATTCAAAGAGGATGAATTCTTCAGATCCCCCCCCTTAACCAAAGAAATTAAACGTTGATCCTATGAATGAAGGGCAACACCAAGCTTGGAAAGCTGCCAAAGAGCTCTGTAAGGCTCCGTGTTTTGGGGTTAATTCAATACTTATTGATATCTAGCAGGATTTATGGCTGCATTATTTATAAAGCAAAAGAAATTGCGAAGCCATATTTAGAGCTTAGCAATAAACTATTTTTAGCACCATCTGTTTTTCTAGTTTGTTCCCTTGTTTAGGCAAAAGTGTCCTTCTACCCAGTCCCCTTCCCTATGCTCTTAAAGAGACTCCACAGCACCAATAAGGTTCACCGTATTTACTCTGCAGCAAGCCTCCTAATCAGCATTTGGAAATTAAGGCTGCTGACCGAAGACAGCCTGGAGCTGATGCAATATATATGCTGCCTTCAGTTACAAAACCAAGCAGTTGCTTTAATGCAGTTGCTTTAATGCAAGGGGCAATGTATTTCATATAAAGAATGTTATGATCTGGAAAGTAATAAATGATCATTAACTGCATTAAGACATCTGAAAAGTGTTCACATTCATGGCAGCTTTTTCTTTTTCTGGGCAATAGTTGCCAAGTTTCACCCTCATTAAAGCCACAAATATTTTGTAACAAGTACATTGTCAGGCCACAGCGCTGTTAGAGGGGGAAACAGAAAGCACGAGCAGCTGCTGCCTGCACCTCCCTGCAGCAGACATGAGGTGTTTCAAGCTCCAGCTGCCACCCAGGCAAGAGCTGCCCAAGAACTCAAGTTAACTCCTCAAGCTCACGTTATATTCTGCAGGACACAGCACTGGTGGCCTCTGCAGCGTGAAGAGGGGGAGGAAAGCGAAGGGCAACCCAGGCTCTGGTTGCAGCAGCGCTCTGAATGCATGCACACCGATTACGGTTGCAGGAACACATTCGGTGGCAGCAACACACTCATTGCACCCTCATGACTCACACATGTTTCCTTTCTAATAAAAGACTA
The DNA here is from genome assembly GCA_013398735.1 of Nothocercus julius. NCBI lineage: Eukaryota > Metazoa > Chordata > Aves > Tinamiformes > Tinamidae > Nothocercus > Nothocercus julius. The sequence continues at coordinate 713,938 of VZSV01000009.1, forward strand.
GCACAAATATTTGAAAGCTTTGCTATTAATTACATCAGATTAAGAAATTCTATTTTGGAGTAAGGCTGAAAATTAATCTAAAATGTACTAATTGCCCATGGTGAAGAGCAATAGCTTTAAAGATTACAAGCTTCTCTATTTGGGTTTGCAGCACAAGTTAGGGAAGCATTCTGAGAAAGTAGGGGGGTTGCCCCAAAATGGGGAATAAACCTCAGCATGTAGCACAGTTCAAAATTAAATTCTACAAATGCATAATATATGAGCATAGAACTACTTTAATGGGCTCTAAAAAATAAAGTTGAGGATTTCAAAACTTTCAAGCAGTCTGTATAATGGCTTTGGCATTACATAACATGTAATTTTAAGAGTGTAAAGAAAAACAAGTTCTGTCCAGACAGTAGCTCCTGAGATGCTTCCTCTTAGCCTATGACAGTTTTTGCTGGAGAAAAGAAGGGCACAGCACTTCTAGTAGATGCCATGGACTACCAGGTAGCTGGAAGGGCTACTTGGCTACATGATACAGAATGAAGGTGTTGCCAGCATGAGCACCAGGAGGAACTGGGACCTGCTCTGGGTTGGAAGCACATCCATACTCCCCTCAGAGCAGCCACCACATCCCAGACATCTAGTAGAGATGCCTTTAAATAATGATTACATTATAGTAACCTCAGAACATAACTGGAGAGGATTATAACAACAAAAAAAGCCACAAAGAGGCTTGTTGGGGTCTGCCCATCCACATCTGCCTTAGAGTCAGCAGAAAGAAGAGTTCTCTAACTGTTGTCTATAGCTCCATAAGGCAGTTACAAGAAACAAACTTGAGAGCAACTCTCCAGCCATAGATTTAAGAGCTGAATGCCAGCAAAGGAAAGAGTGGCAAGAAGTTTATGCAAACTCCTTTCATTTCCTAACTCATATTGGGATCTCCCCACTCCAGTCTCAGCAAAGAAGAGGTCTAAACAACTACAATCCACATTTCCAATACCAGAACCCTTTTTCAGCCTATAGCCTCATGTAATAAGCTTATATTGAAGTAGTATAAGTCTGGTTATAGCCATAGCAGATCATATTTTGGCAAAAATCAGAAACTATTAAGAGATTTGAAATTTATCCTAGTTAAGTAGCTAATATTCTGCAAGGATCTGCAAATTCACCTCCATTCTTTGATTTTTAAAGCTAAAACTACCTTGCTGCTCTTTGAGCATTAGAGTATATGATTTAACAGGAAAAAAAAAAAAGGGGGGGGCTGCACGATATGAACACGTTTTGCCTCAGTAGGATCAGTATACTTAAGCACTAAAAACAGCATTACTACAGTCCTCGATTCAACACCCTGCGTCCATATCAGAGTTGTCAATAGTAGGACATGGGGTAGAGCAGAGCACAGAAAAGCTACCCAACTTGCATGTTCTTTCAATAGCCCCCTCCACCCCCCCACAACAGACACACAGCTATCTCCTGAAGCTAATTAAACTGAAAATATCAATTTTAACTGACAAGGTCACCTATGTCAACTTATGAACACCAAATTTAGAGGTGTTATCAGCCCCAAGAACCTTCTGCAAAGTAATATGCTTGCAGACTTAACAGTTTCCAACAGTTTCTCACTTTCTACACTTACTGTATTTTTAAAAACATTCTGGTTCAAGTCCACTGCAAACATCTGGAGATTGGCATTATACGGTACTTCAGCCCAAAGCGGTATTCAAAGCCTTTAGTTGGTGAGATTTAAAATGCAGGTATGCGGGCCAGGTATGGCAAGTATTCTTTTACATAAGCATTCTTTTTGTGCCCTTTAACAGTCAGGAGTAGGACGTTGCTATCAGACCTAAACCTGCCTTAAAAACGGTTTTAAATCAGACTAAATCTACAAGATGGAAAAGGAAAACACATCAGCATTTACCTCCAGGTCCTGATGGCTTGTGAAGTTCAATTCTGCATGAATCCTTAGTTATGCTAAAATAGGAACTTTCCTCCCCCTCAGTCATAAAGAAGCAAAGTTTGGTTCTCAGTGAAGAATTTAATAGCTCTTTGAAAGACTAGGATAAATTTAGTATTTTTCAGTTTATTCATGCCACTTAAGACCATTATTTCTTACTGAACTACCCAGAGTCTGATTTCTGCAGTTAAAAGACCTTAGGCTTAGCAAAAGGGAAAAGAGAAAATTCTACTTCACCGCAGTGCTCGAGTGGCACAGGAGGAGTCCCCTGTCTACAGGTGTGGAAAAGGGAAGAAATTCAGTTGTTTTAGGGGTGAAAGGCAGAATAAAGTATTTTTAACAAAATGTGTTAATTAGTTAATCCAGTCCTATTGACCTGACCTAATACACTACACACCTACAAAGCTTGTTAAACAAACATACTTGAGACATTTACCACTATGACTACACACTTGCAGGCCCCCAAGATGTGCTTTCCTATGCCAATGAAAAGAGCTTAAAAAGATTAAAAACACTTTTTGTTTTGAAATATGTGAGTTTAACAAGCTTTGGAAATTCACACTTTGAAAGTTCTGGTTCTATAGGAATGCATGCATTTGTTAGAAGGGCTACCCCCCACCCCCACAAGTCCACTCTGCTTCAGACAAGCATTTAAGACAAGCATAGCGAATGACATTCTCAACTGCGTTGGCAGCCTGCTACACAGAACTAATATCTATACTTCTAAGGAGCTAAGAGAAGGGGAAAAACCCACACTTAAGGTTTTAAAGGTGTAGAGCACATCAGGAGTCTACCAGCATTCAGAACAATTTCACTGTTGTGCATTAATGGAGAATTTCTAGTGAGGTTCCATGTTGATTGTTTCAAGCACATAAGATTCAGCCACTGTGAGCAGATTAACCACTACAGTTAAGAGTAGCCTTGAAAGCCTGCAAAATAGGCCATGGCAATTAAGCCACAAAGCACCCATAACAAGGTTTATAGTATCTTAGGATCTTTCAAACTATTTGTTAATTGGAGCCCTACTTCATCTCATTTTAGACTGAAATGGTAGGTTAATCTGATCTTTCATATTTGATCTTTAAGATGCATACCTTTTTAGAAGGCATAAAGTTTTGAAACACTATATTGAGATGCCCAGCATTATGTGAAGCTTAGATAAAATCTTGTTCTAATACTGCAGAGATCTAGACTAATGCTCATCTACAGTAAGAGTAGGAGAGCAGGCATGGTGCACATGACTGGTATCAATAACTGAGCCTTAAGAACACCTAGAACCTGCCAAGCCCTTTCCCAAAGGAAAAATTTCGAGTACCTCTGTGTGCCTTCACTTGCTTGCCCCATTGTCTTTCACTTGCACACTTTATTAAATCCTATGCAAATAAAATATGTAAGTGTACTTGATCTAATCAGATCTACATGGAGTTTTGACAAGCTTGTCAGTCTCTTGCATGAGAAAGGACAGCAGAAGCTAGGCAGCTTCCACTAAGACTTCTTTTCCTCCCCACTGAAGTGCTAAGCACCCAAGTGAGCAGCCACTGAACCACATCTAGTGCTTATGAGGACCTAACTCTACTCAAGTAGAAGATCTATCACTCCTTCCCTGTATGCTGACACACGAGGCCTGTTCTCTATCTACTGCACTGAATCCTCCACAAGAAGCATCATGTCCTTGTGGAAACAAAGTGAAAACTAATCCCTTCTGCTGATAAAGGCAAGTGATGATAAACTGAACACGTTAAACTTCCTCTACCCCGCTTCTACTGCTGGGCACAAATTTGGAAACTATGGCAGTTTTTCCTCCTAACAGCGTTGCTTGGCCTTCCAGGTTACATGTAGCAGTTCAGGGGCATCAATCCACACCTGCGCTATTATGGTGACATTCTCCTGGTGATATCTTTTACCATGGAGATACAGTAATGTTGAGAAAGTCAGCCCCAAAATACACACATTACAGTAGATAATGGAGTGTGGAGCTTCTACTTCTTAGAAAGTTCTGCAGTGTTCTACACTTTGATATTTTGAATTAGGACAGACTATGTAATGACACTTGAAGTGCTAGGTACTGTAAATGCTGAAAATACTTATCAAGATCAAAAAGGTCTCTAAAAGTTTTACTTAGTATTTTGGATTTTAGCCCATTCTCTACTCATTTCATTAAAAAAAACACAAACATAACCTTTGCACTGGAAATGCTTCACTTTCAAACAAATGTTCAACTAAAGCAACCAAAAGCTATCTTTTTGCAACCTCTCTCCAATACTAAGACACTCCCTTCAATACTCATTTGAGGAAACAGGGCTTACCTACAGAACAACAACAAAAAAATCAGAATTGTTGAACTGGAAAAAGGCCCCAAGAGCCTTTTTCTGTATGCAGAGCTATTCTACAATACTTTGTGCTTCCAAACTCACCCTCCCTTGCTTGATAACTTTGCTACCATTGATAACACTACTGCACAGGCAAGCCTTGACTCATTCTTACATGCGTGGGCCTTGCTAAGACATGTCCATTTAAAATATGGAGTTGTCAAAGTGACAATACGATTAAAAAAGGCATTTTTAAAGCACCCATTTCATCTAGTGATATTGCAAAACCACTCATGTGAAAGAACGCTAACATTATTTTTACTTTAAAACTAGAAGGTGTTTCCCTACTGCAAGAGAAAGGGGCTTGACAGGTCTAAAGATGCACTCTGTCAAATTGTCCTATATAGCTTGCATTAATTAAGCAGAATCCAATTAAACTCGCTCAGTTCAGATGAGTTCACTGGCACTCACCCAGGTGGAAGCAATGGTCCTCAGTCAGAGGAAGACAAAGTTGCCCAAGATAAGTTGCAAAAAAAAGAAGTAAATTGATCCCTGTTCCTTTCCTACTGGAAGATATACTGCGTTTTTGCTTCTCCTTCCTTCCCTCCTTGAAGGGCCCAGAAGAGAATGTTACAGACAAAAAAAAAGGGCAACAAGTTTAGCTCTTAAAATATTTTAGAGATAAAAATAAAGATTTAATGTGAAGCTCCCACTGAAAACAGTTTATAGTTTAGATCTGTTTATCAGTTCTGATATATAACTTCAAGAGGGTAACAGACAAATGCTTGGGAGCATTTAAAAAACTGGGCATACAATTAAGAGCATACAGATTGAGGAAAGTCATTTCAAAGGGCACTGAATGAAGCAGCTTAGTAGCTTTTCCCCTTTAATTACAGCAACAAGTTCAGGAGTCTTAAAAAGAAAGGCTATAGATAGATTAAATAGAATACCAGCAATGCAATTTTTTAAAAGAGAGAAACCAAGGCAGCTTTGTTAAGTATTTCCTATGTTTTGCGGCTGAGACTACAATAAAATGAGCTCTTCACAGTTTTGCAGTTTTTACTGTCAGAAGCTGAGACATTGGTTCAGTCATTACAGAACTGCTATCACAAGTACTCTCAGGCAGCTCTATGTTTCGACCTAGGAAGCCTAAATTTAATAGAGAGTTGTATCTACTATTTACCCTGCTGACTTTTCCTGTCTAGGAATTGTACTTCAGCTCAGACTACCTTCCAAAGCACTTCGGAGTTAAGAACCATTTTAAGGGCTGCACTTGATTTTCCACCACCTTGTGGTAACAGCCCTGATCTCCAAGGTTGCTTATTTGATAGTTAACACAAATATGTACTTTAACTATTTAATTGCATATAAGACTAGACAGGTGAAACCATCAAAGCACTTTCCTGAAAGGCAGATACCCAAAGCAAATCTACAGTGGCATCTCCATTATCAGCAGCCACACAGAGTGACCGTGACAACAACCTTGAAGCAACTACAACATCTACTGGCACCAAAATGCTCGAGTCTGCACTTAATTCTGTGCTGCCCAGCTACAAACTCTCCCCAAACTAATAACTTTAATCTCATTCTCCCTCACTTCCACATAGAAAACAAGCAAGTGTCTTTTATAAAAAAATGTCAGTGTTCTTGGGGGCCAAAATGGGCCTTGGTTGGGGCACAACCAAGGAAAATGTTTGAGTGCTGCTTGGCATCTAGGCCTAACATTTCTTTCACACTCTGAAAAGAGTTGCTCTGTTATTAACCAGCTGCTGACATAGCAGCAAAACATCTAAAAACCAAGGAAGATTCACAGATTGTTATTACAATGGTGAAAATAATCCCCCCTTCTCATTTCTATGGCCAGCAGTAGTCCACGTAGTTCTGTTTTAGACAAGTTTTAGAGGCTTCCCTGACAGTCTACACCACATTATTCTTCTAAAATACTGACAAAATTTCCCTTGGCTTCTTGCAAACTTAAACCATTCTCTTTAAGATGGAAATTTCTTTCCACACCCAATTCTCCCACCCTGTAATTTTAACATAAAAAATTCCTATCAAGATTGCAGCTGCTTTTTTATACACTAATTTTATTTTCACCCAAAAGATCCCCAGAAGTCTTTCATACTGAAGTAGGTTTACAGATAAAAATCTTAGGTTCTTCTCTCATACGTTTAGATACCATGTTTTGAGTTCAAGTCTACTTTTTGATCAAAAACCCACAAAAGGCGAGTTCTCTGGACTACTAAAAAACTAACGCTCCCTTATCTTCACTATGTATTGATCTCACAGGAAGCTTCTTGGGTGGAGACCTGAAACAGTTTTAAAAAGCCCCTGAATGTCATATCCGAATTACTAGCGCTACTTCGGTGTTCTTGCACATGCCTATTTCTGTTCGAAAAAACCCAGAACTAAACCCAAATACCATTCCTGAGAGTCTGGCACACCTTCAGCCCATTAGAGCTGAAGATCAAACACACACCCTGCAGCACAGCCCTTCACTGCAAGGTTTAACACTGTTTGCTCTCATTGACCTAATCAAAGATTTTCCATCAGGAGGTTGCAACGGCCTAAACTGGACTTCTCTAAGGCCCATAACAACTGCATGACTCAACTCGTCTCGGAAGTCACACCTTGCGCTTAAACAAAGAGCACTAGTTCTTCAAAACTGCACTGCAGCAGATCACTTGGTGTAAGCAAACACAGCCTGTGCTGAAAATGCCTAGTGGCAACTAATTTGAGCTCCCCCTGCAAATTAATGAAGGTCTGAACCTCAAGAGCTTGTTGTACAAAATGTTGTAATGTGCAAAAACAAGTCAGAGCAGAGTGTTTAAAAACTTCTCCTTAATATCCAGTGCCCATCACAAGCTGTAACTTTATAAAACATGAACAGTTATAATTCTTACGCTCATTTGTTGGTTTTGCCAAATATGTGTTGTGGCAATATCTAGAACCTCAAACAGGATTAGAGGCCTAGATTCCTCAGAAAGGAAGCCTAATGGGCACTCAAAATACCTGCCTGAAGATGAGGGGAGTATTCACAGACCATGCAGCCAAAAACTGATTAAAACGGGGGGAGAGGAAAGAAAGAACATGCCAAAAGAGTAAGTCACACTAACAGTTCACTAAACTTGAGCAACATCAGCCACATAGTTAATAATTGTAACATAACTGCAATTAAGAGCTTGGTCAGAGCTGAAGGGGTATCACGGGTGGCACTTACAGGAGAACGCAAAGCCTCACTATCTTAAATCCTTAAATCAGGCCAAGGAATTCAGCCCTGAAAGGGTCACAGCAGGACAAAAATGCAAGCGGCTACAACCACCCATTTGACAGAGCTGTAAAAGGAGATGGGTCAAAGTAAAAATTGACTCAAGCAGGATGAAATCTACAGCATTTCAAGAAAGGAATCTGAGGTAGGAGCGGTTCACAGAAAGACTTCAGAAAAGCCCAGCCAAAAGAAACGCAGTCAGCAACAGAGCTGCTCTATAAGCATCTCTAAGGGAGAGTAATAAACTGGAAAGAGATAGAGAATGAGTTTTAGACAACACACTGATGTAAGGACAAAATAACTATATGAGCAGTCATGAATAAAGGTTGCTCTTGCAACCTTCTCATCAGTTAGGAGACAACCATGTTGGGAATGAACACTAAAATCCCAGTTCAGCTTAATGTGTATTAGCTGCTGTTCACTGCTAGCCTTGGAAGGAAGTCCTACCTACTACTGCATCATAAACTTGCCTTTTCCAACATGTTGGAAGTCTAGAAATGCATGGAACCCTTTTGAAGAACAACTTTTGTAAGTCTGGCTATGAACCTGATAGCTTTTACTTTTTGGATATCTTGATGCTGCTAAAGCAACTGAATCCGTCTGAAATTGTTGTGGAATAGAAACTTGATGGTGGGGAGGGGAGACATCAACAAGCATATAAAATCTCAAAATACATTTAAAGAGATGATAAAAATATTTTGAACACAATTTGGTCAGTCAAGGGTGAAAGCAGCTGAGTATAAAATGAAATATTCCAACAGCTGCATTTTGAAAAGCTAAAAGAAACACAACAAAAAAGGAACCAACATTTAAACAGTCTCTGTAACAGAGCATCCCCAGGCAAGATTTCTTTAGGGAAAGACGCATGGAAACATTCACGAAAAACCTACTCCATATTCCCAAAAGTGAAGCTCCGAGGCTCCAAGTGTCTTATTTCCC
>VZSV01000009.1:722432-767510 GCA_013398735.1 Nothocercus julius
TATATATATATAGGACACAGACACACAAGCAACAACTGGATAAAACCTGTATTTGCTAGTTCCTAGTCAAATCATTTATGTTAATTTAGTTCATGACTTACTGGAAACTGCGTTGAACCAGTTTTCTAGAAGAAACAGAAAACGCGTGTTAAAACCAGAAGCTGAAAGTGGAGAAAAGACATAGCTCATACTCATCCATGCATACTCAACAGAGAACAGCCCAGAATGTCTTGCTTACTGGTTCTGAGGCTTGTCGTGTTTAAAGCTTAAATTAAAAGCCTTTAAAAAAAACAAACTCAAATTTAGTTATGAACTTCTCAATGCAATTAATGATACTCAAGTCCCTTACCTCACTTTTTTGGGAAAGAATCATCATATTCTGCCTTAACTATGTACATGAAGCCTGTTCAAGAGGCAATCAAAACATGCAACCACACTAGACAATTTAAATATGACTGATCTTTCCCCTTCTACTCATTTCTAGTTTTATTCTTAAGGGAATTAAGTACAGCATTCATATGTTGCTAACTGTTCCATTAAGGTTGTTTCCCATGGATTACACCTTATTACAGATGTGACTGTGCACTAAGAAAGCATTTTAACATCCTGCTACTCCTTTTCATTTCCTTCCCTGCAACCTTTGCTTTTACAGTTTCCAAGCATGAGTTTCACAGATAGAGTTATTTCTGCCATCACTCAGAGGTAACACCACTGGTGTGCATTACAGACTTTGTTTTCATTACAAAAAGTGAGAGTTGAATCCCACTCTGAGTTGATCCCCATCAAGAGACCCCCATGAATACACAAAACAAAGTCTATGCTCTAATAAGAAAAAGACCACCACACCTGAGTAAAAAAATACCAAGTATGACAGCAAGCAGAAAAGCCAAGCAGTAGCATCTGCAATATCTCCTGTAAGATATATCAAAGCAAAAAAGTAGTTTTTGTAGACACAGGAAAAATTCAAAGCATCCCAGACCTGTCACTTGTTAGGCTCTGCAGACAGTACGTTGTAGCACTGGTTTGAATCTCCTTCCTATTTAGGTTACAATTCCTGCTACTCTAACAATTTATCATGGTGTTCTGTCACTTGAAATTGCTACTATTAGCTGAAGTAAGTGTGTCAATTTATTGATTTTTTTCTTTGCATGATTGACAGCTGCTTTCATTGCTATTTAGAAGAACAAAAGCCTCTACTAAGCTTCTTATGGGTGTGCAGAGAGTTGCCTTAGATGCAATGCAGAGGAAACAAGCACATATCAGCAAACTTGCACCTGAAGAAATACTACTCATGCTTTAAAAGACATTTGAAACTAAAGGTCGCCTCGAGTTTTGTAGAGTTCTGCTTCAGAAAAGAAGCAGCAAAGACAGGCACCAAGAGCCACCCATAGACAAGGAGTATAAACTAAAAACCTCCAAAGGAGGATAGTCCTTCCTACACGCACACCCCAACACCTTTCTCAAGCTAGGAAAAATACATTTTTAAGCTATAGTTTGAGGGTACTAACTTTCAGGAGAAAGAGAAAAGTCTGGGAAGAGAACTTCTGGAAGAATTGTTCTGGAAAACCCTCATACCATTCTGCTACCGTCTTGCTGATGACTACAGTACGTCCTACCCATGATGGTAACGGCATGGCACCCCATGGGGCTTCTCTGCTTCAGAGCTTTGATGAAGGCAGCAGAAAAGCCAGAATCATGCCAAGCTGATTACAATACAGTAATTAAAGATAGATAACAGTCATCCTGAAAGTAGTTTTTGTAAAAGAAAAAATTTAAACAGCTTCCATAACTAATGCTGTTTCAATCAGTGATAAAGAGGATCATGTTTTAGAGAATTTGTACAGCAAGAGGGCCTTTCTGTTACAGTAAGATTCCAGGAAGAGAGAAATAGAGAAATTAAATCAAGAATATGAGGAGTTCCCCCCAGATGATTAATACTCTTGGGCCTGGGCTGCATGGGTGCTAGGGTCACTTCCCACACTGCACACATCAAGGACACTAAACCCCAAGTCTAGGTAATCAGGGAGTGTTTCAATCAATTGCATCAGACATCTTCTGCAGTCACAGAAAATAAGCTCAGCAAGCTCCTCCGTGCGCATACAAGCTACAGATCCCACCATATGTTGGTTGTGCCCCCACACAAAGGAAGCCTGAAGAGAACAAGACTGCGGGATCCTTCTAGCAGAAGGTGAAGGCTGTTTCTTACTGTCCCGATGACAGTGAGCATGGCTTGATGCCACTCCAACATCGCTTGTTTTAAGGAGGTACAGCCAGTTTTCCAGGACATTGATTGTTACAAGGGAGTCTAAACCAAGTCTTGACACCAGACCAAGGAATTTTAGGATGCCAAATGGGAAAGGTAGCAGCAAAGCAAGGCAGAGCTGCGTGTGCAAACTCGCAAAGCCAAAAGGGAATTTCAGAACAGTAATGTAAAACAGCACAACCTGAAGAGTGGCAAGCTGTGTAAACAGCTTAATTCAACACATGCCCTCATCTCACACAGTAAAGAGAATTACCCTGATCTCAAAAATTCAGTCCTGTTGTCCCTCCTCCAAGGTAGGAGGCCTTACAAAAGGACCAAGCTTGCTTACAAAACACAGCGCATGCAGACACATACAGATCCAGTAACAGGAAAATAAACTGGCACTCAAGCAGAAAAAGTTTAAACAGTAACAACTAGTCATGAGACATCATAGTAGCCTCCCAGTCTCTAACAAACAGACATGTATTTTTTTTTTAAGGGATGCTTGATTGCCATTTGACAAAAAAACTGAATACCAGTAGAGTAGATGCATACTTTAGACCAGCACCATTTAGGATTCATCTTGAAATAAAAACTCATGTGCCCATAGAAAGGTTTGTTTGTTCAAGGTCTACTACCTTAAGCTTTTCAAGTCTAAATACTTAAGCTCTCCCCTTCCAAAAGGGCACAAATATATAGAAGACTATCAGGTTTAAGAGTAATGCAGAAGCATTGACTTAGAGGTTTTCCAACTCCAGTGTCACAAATCACACTCATCTCTTCAGGCAATACTGTTTAAGGCAAGAAAAACAATAATCTATCCTTGGAAAATAACTAGGTCAAGAAAATGCTCCACTGTGGTTAGAAACCACAAGGCCACTTCTTAATAAACTTTACAACCCACTCAACTCTGCTGGTTTGGAATGCGGTTCAAAGTTATGCTGCAGTGCAAAAGCCTTAAAATTAAATCTGTTCCTGACAGCAAGATAGCAAAATTAATGACTTCATTAATTAGTAATTAGAGCCAAAAGTAAAGGAGCTTCCCCCCCCCACACACACACAGTAAGAGCTGGATTATCTGTACTGCAGAGCATCTGAAACAGAACCACGAATGGACAGATTCACCCTTTCTGCCCCATCCCCTTTTTTCCCCCTCTCCTATGAGACCTAGGACACATGTTCATTACATGAAGAAGTGAAACAGCTACTGGATTTAAAACCTGGAACTTCTCTGAGCACTTTGGAAAAATGTAGATTCACCCTCACATCCTTGGGCAGACCCAGAAGAACATGTACATTCAGTACAGTCATGGAGCCTCGCTTCCATTTAAATAGAGTGAACTCCAATGATTTAAGTACCCCCAGATTTCTCAACAGAAATTCACTGACAGATGGAGTCTTCAAGCTTGCCACACTTTTAAACCAAGCTAAAGTTGCATAAAGTTCATTAAGTGACCCTAAACTACTTCGAGCTTCAAGTAAATCTTAATATAGCATGGATACTTCTGTTGCTTATCTATATAAAATATGAAGCTAGTGTCAGATGCACACTAATACAGCAGTTATTCTCTCCTAAGCTACAGCAATATTTTTTTTTTTTTTAAAGCAACGAAGTTCAATCTACTGTCTGAGAATAAGCTCAGAAGGACTTTGTGAACAAAAACCCCAACAATAGGAAACCTGCAAAAGCAATTCACATTGCTTTTGTATAACAATATAAGAATTGTCACTTCAGACTTCATGTATTATACCAAATTACAAACTGGGCATGAAAAGTGTTTTTCTAATGCATTCGACAAAAAGGTAAAATACCTGACAGTTACTAAAGCTTACTGGGAACAGGACATTAATTATCTGCTATTCATTAGCAGTCCTGAAAAATCTGTTATTGTTTCCTCTTATGGAAAGCTCTTCAGGACTGTCATATTCTAAAGCTTGGCAGTCAGAAGATGACTCACTTGCTTTAAGACAAAGAGTTATTAGTAAAATAGAATGCCTGTTTTATAGAGGTTGTAGTCACCATTGTATTTGAAAGAAAAACAAGGAAAAGGAATTCAGCTTCCCTTCCTTTGAGTCCCCATCACACAAAACTCAAACCACAGGGGTGGCAGGGGGAGGAGGGAGGAAGGGGGAGACAAATGTCTCCTAAAGTGGTTTCTGCAACAATTAAAATCTTAATTTTAAAACAGACTGATGACTGCACAACATCAATGTGCTACAAGATGATCACAAGAAAACACAGCTTCAGAGAAGGTAGAACATTGCTATTAATGCTTACTTAGAAAAAGGATTCCTCACCTAAATAATCCTTACTATTTCACTAAGGGTACTGCTATGAAAAATGGCACAGTAGACAGCAACTGAGATGAACAAAAAGCATGCAAAAATTTAAGAATTGTTTTCAAAATCACAGAGGACGTAAAGCCCCAAGGCTGGCAGTCCATTAGCTCAATTGAGTCTAAACTGCAACAAAAGGCTGCATTTTGTTTTTTTCCTAAAAATACCATGAAAACACCAATGTAGGAATTCCCAAGCATTTTGGGAACCCAAATTAGGAATCCCACAAGAGTGTATGTTAAAAAGAACGAAGTGTTGCACATAACATCTCTGTCACTACATCCTTATTTCAGCAGTAGGACGGATAAAGCAAGCAATCAAGGAGGGTCCATAATTCAGAAGCAAAGGTAACAACGAGTAACAAAGTTCTCTGTGGAGAAGATTGGGTGCTTTAATTCACTTTGAGTGATTTTTTTTTTTTTTTTTTTTGACACTCATGGGTAAAAGACTCAATTTGTTATATCCTAGATTCCTTTGGAGGAAGCTTACAAGCACCGACATTAACATGTCTCATTTGGGTAGTTTAAAGTAGGAGTATTCTCCTTCACAAGTGGAACTGTTTTAACTATGTAAATTGCAAAATTTAAGAGCTTAAAAGAAATACTCAAATTGGTAGGTGTCTTTGCTTCCCCCCCTCCTAAAAACAACTTTGTGAACAATTTAGATACCTTTACCTTCTCTTCGGGGAAAGGAGAAACACTCAGAGTCTGAGAACACAGACCTCCTTCCCAGTTCAGCTGTAGCTGGACTCAGCATGTATCAAGCAAAGAGCATCCAACCTTGTCACCCCAGTTTACTGCTTAACAAGGTCTCTTGCATCTTGCTCTTGCAAGAGCTGCACTCTGAAGTTTGCATTGCTCTGACAGGAAAGCCTTACAGCTTACACAATCACACTACATTCACTGCAAGCATAAAGATTCACAAAGACTTAAAGCTCACAACGTTTCCTCCCCCCTTCTCAATTAAAGTGAGTCACGGCATAAAAGTTTAGACAACGCCATACATTTTGCTCAAAGACTCAGCTATTCATAGAGCAATAATTATGATTCTGCCTAGTAGAGTGCTCAGATTATTTATTATTAAAAGAAGCTAAAATTTAGTTATTAGATTACTATGAGTTACTGTGTGTAATAACCAGATGATTCCTGCCCCAAATTTTCAGACATCTCAAATTATCTGGGAGGGCATGGGGAAACCCTCCTTATTAAGGTTTTAACACAGTTTTCAAACACCACAGTGCCATAATGAACAAGAGCTGCTATGGATAATTTTTTAATTGATGTTTTGTTCTCAGTGATTTTTAAATTGAAGTTTGACACCCTTTCCTGCTTTTATAACTTAAACACAACAGCTAAGCAGCTCCTTTGTTTAGATTTAGACAAATGGAAGAAAAACATGCAACTCTGCCTGAAATAAAATCCACACTTGCAACTGAGAAAGCCATTACCACATAATAGCAGAAAGCCCAGTAGGAAATAAGGCACTCTAACCTTGGAAATTTAAGTTGTAAGTGAATTACTTTAAATCTACAAATATGGACTTCCTAAGAATAGCCCAACATCCCCTAAGACTAAGCCAGCCCTAAAGCTATTGCTCCTGTATTGCTATTTAAAACATTACTTGTGCAGTGGACACAGCAAGGGACACCAGATGCTGCAAGTCAATACTAACATGGTTTAGAAGAACAGGCACAGCTAAACGTATGCTGAAGTTACATGAACTGTAAATACAGGAACAAACTCCAAGTTCAATAGTTTGAAAAGCAGCAGCCCAGAAGGGGAAGGGTCACGCTCTCCAAGACAGGCTTTCTTTCCTCAAGTCAGAAATCAACGTGAGCTCTTCCGTATAAAGTTACTGCTGGTTCTCCTTGAATAGGAAGGAGGCATCATTTGAAATAACACCACTACTCTAAAAGCTTAAAATTAAAGGGAGAAAAAAGTGTTTTTATAATTGTATAGCTAAAGTCCATATTTTAGGTTTGCACATCTTCACTACAGATGAGACTTTGTTTCAATGCAATGCAGGTTATAGAATAAATATTTGGCAAGTTTTGAAAAACACAGTTATTTTAAGCTCGGAATTTAAGCACAGCAAAACCTACCTATATAATGCTTTACAAAAAATAAATAACAGTTTTTAACTGAAAGGGTTCGTTGCTTTCTTCAAGATATCATCTTGATTCTCACTGCAGGACTTGAACACATTTAAATTATGAAATTAGAGAAATTAATCCAAGTATTTGATCAGATAGGGATGCCTATTTGAACACTTTAGTTTGTGCAGGTCCTCACAGACCTATTGCTCAAGTCTAACTGCTCTCTAACTCCTAACAGATTTCATGCAAGAGAAAAGGTATTTGTATACAACGTTTGTTCACAAAAAGAATAACCGGACACAGGCTTCTGATCTCTAGCTATGATACGGAATATCTGCTATCCTTCCTCCCACCCCTGCAGAAGATGCTTTCAAAAATGGGATATAAAAGCTCTCATATGCTTTTAACCAGAAGACCAGTAATTTCAGTTTCATTGCCACAAAATGCTATTTGTTTTCATGTTAGTAAGAAGATCCAAAAATAAGTATCACCATCTAAAGTGAGTCTGAGTAAGTTCTATGGTTGAAACAAAACTGTCTTTACTTCCCATAAAATACTCTTTTATCTGCTAAGGAAACCACATCCCTGGAGGCATTTAAAAGGGTACAGTGGACAGAATACTAGAAAAATATACACAACACATTGCAGGAAGTAATCATGCATCAACAGGGAATTAGGATGATTTAGAACCTCTTTCCTTACATTTGAATTACTATAAAGCTGTGTAAAAAAAGAAATTGTGAAAATATGTAAATAGTCAGCCACACAAACTTCACAGCAGCATTCAACTCAAGACTACTGTACATGATTTTTGGTTTAATGTGAAGATATGAGACAATCATATAGTAGACCCATATTGCTCAACTCTGAAGGAGCCAATTTAACCTACAATAATAGCAGATACCTGGTAAATCTCAAGTCAGACTGATACCAAAGATTCCAGAGCATATGGAAGATTTTGCCAGTGGGGAAAAATGCTGGAACTGTTTGTTCAAGAGATCTCTCCTTTTTGTAGCTACCACAGGAGAGTGGACAGAACAGGAGGGGTTTCTTTCCCAAAAGAAACCCTTCAACCTTCTACTTTTTTTTGGGGGGAGAGAAACCGTTTCTCTAGTTTCTGAGCTCATGTTCTGTAATAAATGTAATAGCATGGCTAAGCCCTAGGAGAAAGGAGTTGACTTGTACTTCATTATTTAAAATCCTGCAGGCCTGTTTTCACACCGTTCAACCTTACTAAACATACAAGCAGTTTATTGCACCCACTTCCATTCATAAATTGTTCTTTCAACTCAAAGCTGCCTTTGAAGAAAAAAATCGACTTCACAAATGCTGAAGTCTTCAGTATCCCGAACTTGGAAATGGTGTTCATACAAACAGTGGAAGAACATTTTCCCTTAAGGCCCACTGCTGATTTTTTTTTCTTTCAAATATAAATGCATTAAGTTGATACCCACAATCAAAAAAAAGTGCATTTTAAGCCACTGATTCATTTATCTGAGTAGTTTGAAACCTAACCCCCTTTCCACTGAAAAAGACCATTGAACTGAAGTTGCTTTATGTCTCTAGTAATATAAATTGTCTTTCCCTTTTTTGATTTATGATCATTTATATATTACCATAAAAAAATAAGGCTCTGAAGCTCTTTTTTAAAGCAGAGGTAGGCCAGTATTGACTCGTTTTTCAAATGTGAAGTTAAAGTCTCCTCTTGCAATAGAAACCAAGTCTTCAGACAAGAACCAAGATTCTGTCCCTGGCTTACTTGCTTTGTTTAATGGCAAGAGAGAACAGCTGTAAATCTTACTTTAAAAGAAGTTTGACAAACTAGATGCTAACATCTGCTGCATTTTATTGATCCCAACCCCAGCACCATCCTTTGTTACTCAGTATTACACTTCCCACAAGTCATAATCCAGAAAGCAAGGGCATCATAGGTACAGAGGTTGTACTACATACAGAGCAAGGACTAATTTTATTCTAGAAGCAGCTCTTTTATATCAATGCATGACTGAATTGCAAAGTGTTGTGTAGGTGGAAGAAGTCGGATTTAATTTCTGACCAAGAAATGCTGCACTACACATTCTTACAGAAGTACTGCAGGAGTTTAAATGAATGGGAATAGCTAATGTGTTGAGTAGTGTCTTCTTGCTCTATGCAAGCAGCGTAACAGGCAGAGAACAGGCTGTGCTGACTCTACCGTAACCAGGAGCAGCAAATACTTCTACCTCAAATAACCTGTTTGTTCCCCTATTGACAGGAAGCTAGAAGAGACAAGCTTTACATAAGCAACTCAAACTATTTAAAGAAGCATGCTTACTATTTAGAGACCACAATCCGAATGAACTTCATAAGCCAATACTTAACCTACTTTAGCCAATCCAGGCTTGACTTGGAGTACCCTGCTAACATTGTAAGGGATTCATTGAGATTTTTATTTAGCACATGCTGAAACAGCTGTCTTGCAGAAAGTCTAATGTAAGTGAGACCAGCTAGGAAAAGCAGCAGTTATTTTACTACACTATTCACACGAACATTTTCTATATTCATGTTTGAGCTATCTATAGCAGTGACATAATAGTCTTCAAAAGGCTGACATCAGTATGCTGTTACTTCAGCTTAGATGGTTAAATAAAATTAGCATGACACTTCACCCCAATACCTATTCACATTAGCTTCTGTAACCCAGTCACACAAAATGAAGTTGATGCAAAGATTCAGCAAAAGAAAGCAGTCTTCTGTGATCTAAGCTCAGCCACAGCACTCCTGATTAGCACTCCTCATCCTCACACTGCTATTTCATTAGTGATGCTACTCTTGGTGCTTTGGCAGTGTTCAGCTTGACATCTCTGAAGCCACTTTCTATAAGGAGCCCTCCTTGCCAAAAAAATCCACAAAGCCACCATGTAACTGTATGGCTTGAAGCATCAAGTCAGTAAGGGTAAAGCAGAACTATTAACATCCCATTAAGGAGCAGAAGGAATACTTTGCCAATTCAGGATTCTAAAGACACTCCTGCTAAACTAAAATGAGTAGAAGCACCATACGAACAGATTACAGACATTATGGAATTATCATGAAGCATTGTGGAAATTCACCCACGAGGCAGCACATCAGCCTGCATAGTTTGTTCTGACCCTGGGGGGCACCTGGATGTCTCAGTACTAAGGAAATTCACTAGTATAAAATTCACATCCCTTCAGGATTTTCCTAAGGCAGCAAAAGCACCTAATGATAAAAAAATCCTAAGCTGTTTCAGTCTCTTCGCTTCATCACACACTACAGACCCTTAAAAGTTTAAGCTGTTATTTTTTCTATTCTAGGTCTTTTTTAAAAAAAAAATCATAGAATGCTTAAGGTTGGAAGGGACCTCTACAGATCATCTAGTCCAACCCCCCTGCACACACAGGGTCACCTAGAGCAGGTGGCTCAGGACTGCATCCAAGCAGGTCTTGAAGGTCTCCAGAGAAGGAGACTCCACAACCTCCCTGGGCAGCCTGTGCCAGGGCTCTGTCACCCTCACTGGCAAGAAATTTTTCCTTAAGTTCCTGTGGAACTTTTGGTGTTTCAGTTTGTGGCCATTTCCTCTAGTCCTATCAGTGGCCACCACTGAGAAGAGGCCGCCCCATCCTCCTCACTGCCTCCCTTGAGGTACTGACAGACACTGATCAGGTCTCCTCTCAGCCTTCTCTTCTCCAGGCTGAACAGGCCCAGCTCTCTCAGCCTTTCCTCACAGGGCAGATGTTCCAGGCCCCAGATCATCCTCGTAGCCCTGCGCTGGACTCTCTCCAGCAGCTCCACATCCCCCTTGTACTGGGGAGCCCAGAACTGGACACAGCACTCCAGGTGTGGCCTCAGCAGGTTAAATACTCAAATTGACATTGCTCTTTGAAGGGAAGTTCACTGAAGCAGCCCAACAGTGGTTTTTCTGACAACAGTCTCTAACAAAGCAGAGCACACCTCAGTACTGCTGCTGAAAAGAAAACCAGCGTACTACACGCCTTATTTGTTAAGTGTTAGGGCGATATATAAGTGTCTTTGTACTTATCTCCAAGGGCCTGATCCATTTCACACATATATACTAAGAATAACATCTGCTTCTACATAATTTGGGTCTATACCTTGATTCAACAATTTAAAATCATAACAGCGAGTAATAAACATGAAAGACATTTCAAGAGCCCTATCTTTTAAAGAAGGTTATAGTAATTTGAGCCTGAAGATGCTACAAAAGCCAACTTAAGTGATCAACAAGACACTGAAGAGCAACAATTACTAACTTGACTGCACATAAAAAAGGCTGAAGTTTTAGTATGTTTCTTAAAAGAATCCAGTGTTCATGCATCAGATACCACATTACTGGATCTCAAAATACTCCTTTGACAAAAACAGCTTTTTTTTTTGCATTAACTGTTTAAACATGTTAACAGAAGTTTCTTTTAAAGTATGATACCAAGATTTCTTTAGCAGCTTTATGCCAGAAGGCTTTCCAGGGGTAGGTGTTAAAGAGCAGCAAGACTTCTGACTACAGCATATTGCTAGTCCAGCTCTGAAGGACAACTTGATCTGGAACACTGAATAGACTCACACCTTGGTGATTAAACACGTTTACGCACTGAAAAACCAGGCAGCTGCTCTTCACTAGTTGCACCTATTTTTGTTTCTGCCTAAAGGCTGGATTGATACAATTCTGCATGAAGCAGAAGACACACATACACACCAAACTCCCCCTCCAAAGCCTCCCAAGCAAAACCACCCACACCTACAAACTCATTTTCTGGGGTAGAAGAACTTTTCAAAGAAGGATTTATATCCTCCTCCTTCAGTTACCAGTCTAAATGCCACCTACGCTTATTTTCTGCTACCTTCTGGAACAGAGCTCATAAGCTGCAGGACCAGAAGAGTCTAAGGACATCTCCTTTGCCACACGCACACATTTCTTGAAGTGCAAGGATGATCAGATGCCAGCCTCATTTAAAGAGCACCAATACTCCTCACCAGCACCAGCTTCTTGCTCAGAAGCTTGTGAGAGAGCACTATATATGCCCAGATATTGTTTGCAGTTATTCTACAACCCACACAGCTATGCTAACACACATAACTGAGACGAGAATGTCATTTCTAGTCCTTAGGGCCTGAAGAGAGCTATCACATTTTGTTATCACTTACTGTAATCTTTCCCACTTGTTTCTACAGCTGTCTTCATGTTCTGGAAAGGCGGATGTTGCGTAAGTGTGTATTTTCAGCTCGAAGTCCAGAAAAAGATCCTTCCAAAACTTAACACTATGTTAGAGCCAAGCAACAGTATTCAGCAATCTGCCTGATCACATCCATCTACTTCTACATGTATGAACTACTTATTTTACCTAAAATTGATGCAGATGTTTCTGTGTAAGTTTAAGACATGGGCATATTCTTTCCTGAAAAGGCAAATAATCTATAACAGAGCAATGAGGTGTGTGGGAGAAGAGAATCAAGGTAAACAGAAATTGTTCTAACCACAAAGGGACACATCGGTTCTTTTGTTTTAAAGACTGATAAAAAATCAAATATTAAGAGACAATACAGGAATTCAGATTCATTATCTGAAATTTTCCTATGTATTTTATTTATACTTAAAAAGTATTAACAATGGGAGCCTGACTTTTGCACTTAGGCTTACAGCTTTTCTAGCATTCGTTTAGCACATTAGTAGGGGAAAAAGTAAATAGCATCAACCAAGAGGGGAGAACAGCTGACAAAAAGGGTCAGATAACTAACTCAAGGTTTTAGCACCTTTTCCTTTAAGTTTCCCTTGAATACACAGCTCCTCAAGAAATGTATTCACACAAAATAGCACTTGCTTCAGACTAAAATCAGTCAGTTTTGGTAAATACCCATTTGAGAATATTAGCTCAATATTTTGCACAGCAATAACATAATAATGTACCCATGGAGTCTCCTTCTCTGGAGATCTTCAAAACCCACCTGGATGCAACCCTGTGCCATGTGGTCTAGGTGTCCCTGTTTGAGCTAGATGATCTCTAATGGTCCCTTCCAACCTTAACCATTCTGTGATTCTGTGAGAGAATTATTCATCAAGATACCTTAAACTACTTTCACCAGTGTTTCAGTGCAGATCTCTTAAAATTCCAGCCTGCTGGGGGAAATTGCTGTAAGGGGACTGGAACAAAGACCATTTCCTCTTGTGCAGCTGTGACTCAGATGTAACACTGCCAGGTAAAGCAAAAACTCCCCCCTTCCTTCAAATCTACTGCAATATGGGTCAGCTATGACCTAAGTTATCCATCACCAATGCTCTTTATCTAATTACCAGCCTGTTTTCAGGCACACACTTCAAGTTCCAAAACTTTTAGGAACACTTGAGGACATTAAAACATTTGCAGAAAGCTTGCAATAAATATCCTTAGACATAAGCATTTGTTTTCACACAGGCCTTTCATAAACTGACTTAGAAGTGAATTTTAAATCATAGGAGATTTATTTTTAGAAACAATAAGGAGCCTTCAAAACACATGAAAGGGAGGTCTCACTGAACTTCCCCTTATCGTAATCCTGATCTTCAGCAAGCTATGCAGATATAGGACGCATCTACATCTCATGGCATGGCATTTCAAAACAAGTCTTCTGTAGTATTAACTCATAATATTTTACACAGCAATAATTTTCAGGAAGCATACTCCTAGAAAAGAAAATTTCAGACCACAATGTATTAATTCTTAAAGTATACACCCCCAGTGCTGGCAAATATGTAAAGAGAAGATAGGCTAGAGAAAAGTGTTCAACAGAACACAACAGGTCCGTGAAGTGCCACTCTAAACAAAACTCCCCACTCCTCCCCATCTCCCAGCATTTCTTGAAAACTTAATTCAGCTTTTACTTATAAGCCAGGCAATATTTTAGGTATTTAACAGCTATATTTTCATTATAGTTCAGCATCCATCAAAGATAATGCATTTCCAAACCGTACTTGGTGCCTTTGATTAAAGGCACATTAGCATCTTCATAGAAAGATCCTATGAAGGACCATATCATCCTATGAAGATGCTAATGGCAGAGCTGGAAATAGCTCCACCAGGCCTTGACAGTGTTGAATGACCTTTAATGCATAAACTACTCTGCTTACCAAGAAAACGGTTTTCAAAAATAGGTCTCGCAGCAAAAAGTGATTAACAATGCCCAAATATTACAGTCTTATGTGCTGTTTCATGCAGCAGCAAATCTGAAAATCTAAGAAACTTGTCTGTAGACACAAGGCTCTATCTAGTCTTCTCCAAGCATACTACTTGATGGTTTATTTAGGTCTAAGCTGAGCTGAAAAAAGTCTAAGTCTAAAATACTCTGTCTTTAAAGCTTGGAGAAAGAAAACAGCAAATCTAACCAGGAGAGCAAAAGCTTCCGAGTTGTACATTCAGTTTAAACAAACATGCATCAGAACACAAGCAGTTGAAAGGCAAATCCATGGATACTTCTGGAACAGACTTAAGCTAATTTTAGCAGTGATTAACATGGAAAAACAGGTAAGATCTGATTAACTGGCCAATGAATGAGCATTTTAAAGCAACACCCAGAACAGCACTCAGTCACATCCAAAACAAAACCAAACTGTGTTACCAAACTGTCAGTAAGCAAATCACTACGTATAGCTTGTCACCTAATCACCTATCCTACAGTTCTTTCAAAAAAAGAAGTCTCTGATGAAGGGAATCCCTTAAGCTGTAAGTTCCAGGCAGACTGTCTTAGAAAGCTACATGAGAAACAAGCAAAGTAAAAGTAATCAAGCAAGCTCAGCGACAACCCAGTTCAATATTTCACTAGATTTCTCTCCTGTACATCCTCATGTGTAAGTCAACAACAACCTGGTACCAAGATAAGATGTTTTGGTCAGAGTCCCACTCCATTCAACATTTCTTCTGCACAACACATCAAATGGGCAGACACCGCTGTGCAACTTTCTTTCACTTCTTTTTACTGCCGCTTCTCCAAATTGTCTCCTTCCCACAAAGGTACAGCAGTACTAAGGGAACTAATCACACAATCCTCAAGTCTGGTATCTACTGAAGGTAGGGAAGGCAGCAGAAGAGTAGGGATTACAGTCTCAGAGTTAGTGCTCTCAGTTTCACTTGTAAACTGAACAAATATCTTCAGTTTTAAGCTATAGCCAAGTTACCTCCATTGATACCAGAGGCTTAAAAAGTGAGATATGGACTACTACATGCAAACATGAATTAACTAGATTTGAACTGCAGTAACTTTAGAAGACATTGCTGCACATTGTTTTTAGTTAACTCACTGGCATTAACTTTTCTTTGCTACCCAGTCTGCTCCCTTCCCTGTGCATTACTGCATTTTTAAAAACAAGCCTTTTTCTTGGCCTCTGCTTAAAGCATCTTTTCACAGCTCTTTGCACTTTATCAAGTAGACTGTACTTTACAAACTGGGCTGTAAATAAGTTGCTGTAGCACATCGTTTTGACAAGTACGAGAAGCCCTGCTGTACTGCTGAAGATAGAGATGCCAGTATTAGAACCCAAGCAAAGCTGCAACAGCTACAAATTAATGCGATTTATCTAGAAGCCACCTTTCAGCAATAGCTCCTTTCACACACTGAGGAAAGTAAAATCTCACCCGTGTCATTTTAAAAAAGTCTAATGATGGCCTGTTCCATCGTACATCCTCCTCCCGTCTGCGCTTTAGCCGACTTTTCTTCTCGTTGAGAACGCAAGGCTGCGAGCGGCACCTCAGCAAGCCTTGACGCCGGCTGAGCTCGGGTGTGGAGGTGGGAGTGCTGTTGGCTGAAGGCAAGAGATTTCCCGTCTCCGTGATGTGCTCCTGGGAGAGGGAGAGGCGTCGCCTTGGGTTAAAGTCACAAGGCCCTCCGGAATTCCAGCGGGTGCTCGAACTTGTGCTTCCCTCGCTACTGTCCACAAAGCCACTGCTCGCCGAGGAAGGTCTGGGTACTGGTGACGTGTTGAAGCTGGTGATGGTGAAGACATTATTTAAGGAGAGTACGTTTTGTGGCAGGCTGATGCTTGTGCTTCTCTGTAAGGTTGCGCTGCCGTGACTGTTGCAGCGCTGCAGGGTGGCGCTGCCGCCGCTATTGCACCGTCTCTTTGACACAGGAGTCCAGACTTTGGAGCTGCCGGGTTTCCATGGGGAGCGGCAGCGAGCCAGCTCGTCCGGCTCGGACAGGGACCTGCAGTGGCGTTTGGTTGGCGGCGCCAAGGGCTGACCCGAATTCTCATTAAGGTTTAACTCACTTATCCATCCTGATACCATGGACGGACTGGAAGATTCCTGCTGCCACTGCAGGCTGCCATTGCTGGTGGGGCCTGTGCTGAAGGGGCACACTGGGAACGGGTACGCGGAGCTCCTCGTCGCGTCCGTCTGGAGTGGGCAACCCCCATTTAAAGTTTTCCACGGACTGTCTTCTAAAAAAGAAGAGACAGCAATGAAAGACAGCAGAGAAAGAGGTAGTTTGTTTTCAATCTACTTTAAACAAGTCAAAAAAGTTTAGAAGTGTTAGCCATGAACACTCAGCCCTTGATCAGAGTTTCACAACATAACCACAAACTTGTTTTCAAGGAAAGAGAGACTTCTAAGAATGTAAGGACTGAAGTATTTCAGGAGCCAGTCCAGGTGTCCTAGGACATATTTCAGCACTTTGTGAATGCTTCTTCCTACATATTAAAAGATTACAGCAGTGTTTTCTGAGTGAGCGGTAGGAATGGTGTCTGTACCTGCTTCTCTAGAGAACACCATATATCATGATTAAAACTTGTAACGTTGAACAGCTGGAGGTACAACTAAATTGGATTAACAAGTATTGTGAGAACCTAGATTTAAATACATGAGCAAAGTACTCTGCTTATAGACTGCTGTCCTTTTGACTATCATGCTTACTTGGAACACCTTACTAGAGAAACTGAAGTTCTAAAGGTGTTCATATTCTACAGTGTGTAAAGCTTTAAATCAGAAGCAATTTAAGAGTCATTTCAGACTGGAGATTGTTTCCATGTTTGCTTATACCCACAAACTGAAAAATCCTAGTTTAGAGTGCAAAACAAAATGAATAAACCATGTTGGAAGATCTTAAGGGGTAACAGAATTCAAACATAGCCCACAGTACACAAATTATGTGAAGTGGCAATAGATAAAAAAGCCTGTCAGCCAAGCCTCTCAGTCCTTTGTAAAGCTTTTCTTTGAGAACATTTTGCACATTTTACAGCTGTTCCTCCACATTATACAATAAAACGCAAGAGGAACTACAACAGACTTTGAATTTGCAAATGGAAAAAGCAGCACAACTACTGGCCAGGTAGCAGTGCTTCATGCTTGGTTAGGAGAAATTTGCTAATTTTAACCGATTAGCCAAATAAGTTTGTTATCTTAATCTTAAGGGAAAGATTTGAAACAATTTTTTCCCAAGTATATCTTAAGAATAGAGAATATGCTGTAAAACTTTCTTACAGTTGACTGCATAAGCACAGGAGTTTGAGAACAATCAACAAGTTACAGATTTGCTGAGTAGCTTCAAAAGTCAAACTCAAATAGTTGTACATGCTCCATGGCCAGCAAAGTATGTCATGGATTATCCTGTTTATTTGGATCTTATTTAAAGAACACCCTATTGTCTCAAAATCATTTAACTGTGCAGACAGCTGGCCTATTCAAACAACATGTTTTATTAGAATTCCTCTGTCCTTCCTCCTCCATTCTTTCAGATGGGTACAACCACATACTGTGCTTTGCCTTAAGCACGTAAGCTCTTCAAGGCAGAGACCATCCATAATTCAATGCAAGTAAAATAGCCAACACAATAGGATCCAGATACTGTCTGAAACTTCTTATCTACTGTCAGAACAGATAGCTTGGGCTAACTTGGTTTTTTAAAAATCCACAAGAAGTTTTCTCTGTTGGAAGAACGAGTTTCAAACTTGCATAAACTCAGGTATTTTTGAAGTGGTACAATTATTTGTATATTATGAAAAATGGTATTAAAACAAGGTATCTTTCTGAACCTTACAAATCAGGGTTCATATTTTAAGATGAATCCTACTGAGCAAATAAGAATCTACTACGCATACTTTTTGCATCTTTATGCAACGTT
Source organism: Nothocercus julius (assembly GCA_013398735.1). Classification (NCBI taxonomy): domain Eukaryota; kingdom Metazoa; phylum Chordata; class Aves; order Tinamiformes; family Tinamidae; genus Nothocercus; species Nothocercus julius. Next base: position 740,210 of record VZSV01000009.1, read on the forward strand.
TTAGATATACGCAATAATAAAATGGTACAAAAACCTCTTTATACATCAGTAAGTTGCATTCTTACTTTGGCAAACAGAATTAAGAGAATTAAGAAAAAAGCTTATACACTTGTGTCAAAACACTCAACTTCAATTTAGGATTTGCATCATGCAACATATTCTATTTGGCAAAGCATCCAAAAAGGTGTTTAAAGAAGTTAAGTTGTCTGCTAGGAGACCTTAGCAAAAGCATGTTTAGCATAAAGACAGCAATTGCTGTGCATCTGTACAGCACAGCCAAAAAATCGAACAAAAAACATTACAAGGCCTTTTGCTATGCAAAGCAGATCACAAGTACAAAACTAACAACCAGCTATTCCCAGTATTGTTGAAAGACCAGCTTAAACCAGCAGGCTCTACAACAGCACATCCATCCCCCTCACCTTATTTACAAAAGAAAGGCTGCTTGCTATACCAATTACCTCCATAAAATGTGTCTAAGGTTTCTGAAGAACTTACCGTTGATTTCGAAAGGGAACAAGCTGCCACTTTTGTTCAACTTCTCAGATGAGTACTGAAATCAGAGGGGGAAAAAAGTTTTAACTGGGTGAAAGACTGTCAGCACGCACCTCAAGGAATATGCATGCAGTTTACAGCGTCCCTGCACGTGTATAACAGCCTCTTTAAAGGTCTGGGTTTTGTCAAGTATCTTGAAGACACTTCTAAATAGACAGTCTTTAAAAAACACTTAGACTTCAGAGGTTTTAACATGTTTTCTGTTTCATGACTACATATCAAAGTGTTTCAAGAATTGCAATAGCCCTAAAAGAATTAAGAAAAATCATTCACTCAATGCAATAGCTTTGATCCAATTCTCATTTCAGTAGAGAGGAAATTAAAATCTGACACTTGGGTTTCATACTTTAAATTTACCAGGAAAAAAAAAAAAACACAATATTTTACCTTAAAGGACAGAAATAGCTTTAACTGCATTATTCAAATTGAGGGCCCCATTCAGAACAGTGTCAAAAGCAACCTTGATTAGTACTTTATATTTTTAAGTTCAGTACAGCAAAACATTTCTTAAAGTACCAAAGCCATAAAAACAAACGTCCTACCCAAGAAAGTCATATCTGCAAAAGATGACAGTTTTAGAACTTACACCAGTTGTAGTAATGTCACATCAACAAGAAAGAATGTAAAGGTCATACTTATAACAATTGGCCTTTAAAATTTAAGATTCAACCTGGTCAGTAGCTCCTGTATATTAAAGAGTTTGAGCAGAATGTTTTCCATTTTATTAACTAATTTTATGGAGGAAAAAGGTGTTCAAAAGGCATTCTCAAACAGTCTAGATTTCTCAGGCAAACAATACAGCTTGTTATCAAGTCTCCTATAATTACTTTACAGATGTAAGGCCCTGTCAGAGCCTGAGGACTGCTTTTTGTTCCCCATCACCCCCTCAGAATGTGAAAATATACACCTAAAAAACTTTAACTTGATTTCTGTGCATAGCCAAAAAAGATAGCACTGTACGTAGTCTTCCTTTCCAGATAAAAGTTCACTTTTTAAACAAACATCCTTGGTCTATAAAGGTTTTCTTTCGTGCTACATAGGAATACAGAGTGCAAGTAGTAACTTCAAATCCTTGAACCACACACCTGAGATACAAGTACTAATCTATGGTAATATTCCCTTGGTATGTTTGTCTGGGAATGGGGAATGAGGAGACTGAGGAAAGGACAGGACAGCAATCAGATTTTTATCTTGTTTCTTATCACAGTCTGTATACTAGAGACAAGCCATTGCTATGGTTTGTGCTTTATTTGCAACTGTAGATGCATTTTTATAGCTTCATAAGAAAGCTGTTTTCTTAAGTAAACAGCAGAAATCTAAAGTTTTTAAAAGGGCTAACAGACTGTAAATCCCATGGACATTACAAGGTTTGAGATACAAAACCTGACAACAGGAATAGGAACAGACATTTACTAGCTTGCCTTTTGTAACTGCAATAGCTAGTTAAATAATATGCCTATATTAATAAAGCTAGTATTGATAGCTTCCTCAAACAAGCTAGTCAGGTACTATATGGAAGACTGTAGCACACAAAAACAATAGCTAACTTTAGCTTTCCCTTCTGGAAAAGCAAACAGAGATTAAAGGGACTCAGGAGGTTATTCGAGGGATCTTCTCCCCACAGTTTATTCCCAAATTAAGGATTAGTTAAGAAAAATGCATTTTTGGAACAGAATACCATGTCAGAAAGTTTTAAAGCAAAGTAGTTTGAACTACGTGGAAAAGGACAGTAAGAATGGCTTAAAATTCTCAGGCTTGGTTAGAGACCATTCACACAGGTTAAGATGTTTAGAAGGAACAAAATCGAGAGCAATCCCAAATGGCTACCACTAAATGAATGCTTAAACATTTGTAAAGAGGACCTGATAAAAGATCCATTTAGTTTAAAGTCTATATAGAGAGTCATTTGATTACCTGTACTCTAACCACATGTTAAAAAGCCTCAACTGGAGACTAAACTATCAGATCATTTACAGTGACAAATTAAAGAAGGCATTTTTGAAGGGCATGGTGGGGGACAACATGCATTCAGATCTCATCAGTGCTGCACAACTTCCATGTTCACCCTCCTGTCCACAGAATCACATTAGGCCAGCTTCTAAGGAAGCCAGCACTATGAAAAAAGCAGTCAGAAAAAATTGCAGAACAAGCAGAAAAACAATTTGTTCTCATAAGCAGTCAGGTGTTGTACAGAATCATGTCAAATTACAAAAAATCCTAATACTTTTGAGATAGAAGCCAGAAGCCATGATAATTAAGAGTGCCATGTATGAAACAACATTTAGAAGGACAGAAAGGTGCATGATTTCTAGTAAGAGCTTGAAGAAAACAAGGGAAGAATCCCTACATCGTATCTACTTGGTTTTCCAAACTTGAAACTAAAAGTGCTTGGAAATGTTATGTGATAGTATATTCTAACGATATCTTAAAGTCCAAAGTTGAGTAGGATCATTAAGTTGTAAATTGTTTGAGGGATTATCTTTATACAGAACACAGCAGAAGTCTCATATGGGCTGTTGAATATTCCTGTAAACGGCTACTGAACTCAGTTTATCAGCTGTCCTGCACTGGCCAGACACCACCTGCCCCATTCATTCCCTGCTGCATCAAGGTCTACCTGAAGCTTCCTGAATTAAGAACCCTTCTTAAGTTTGCTCATCTTTTCTCAAGTATGAGAGGTCACAAAGCAATTGCTAAGAACCTTAATAGGGAAGTCTGTTCCCCTCTGTGTGAAGGAAAATTTCACACAGTAGCTTCTACCAGCTAATACTTCATGAAAAAGATTTAGATCTAGACCTCATATATAAAACTTTCTAGAAAAACAGCAGGTTCTAAAATAGCTGGAGACACTACACTATGAAACCACAAGTTGCACGTAAGGTTGGAATTAGTTTGTTTAGGCAAGAAAGTGGTTCTATATTTGTGCTCCTTCAAAAGATCTTTTCTGCATTTAGAGGAATTATGCTCAAAAGGAATCAGATTTTGTGAAATGACCTTTGAGACAGAGCTGCAAGTTTCATCGGGAAAAAATCGCTTAAAAGGACACTCAGTCTTTAACCAGGCAAGTGAAAGCAGATGCCATCTCAATTCTTAAACTTTTCAGCACAAACCAGCTGAATAAAAAGTTACACTCAGAGGATTTAAGAGCTTCTTCCTTGCACAGACGCTTCAGGGAGACACTCACATTTCCCTTTTAACACCACAGGTTTAGGTCTTGCATCTTGTTCCCTTTTACTTCACAAAGTAGCTTCCACAACAGCACCACAGCCTTAACCAGAATATTAAGGGAAAACTTGAACATAGACCTACTTACTCTTACTTAAGGAAAGAGAGAGCATTTAACCTAGACAAAAGCTTGGGACACCATACTGTAAAATGCCTCTACTTTTACAGGAAGAATCCCAATTGTTTGGCTTTTCTTAAGCTGGATGCAGTGCAAGACCATGCAACATCACTGAGCACACACTAGGAACATGCTCTACACTGATTATAAAAATTAACATATAGTATAGCAGTAGGGGAAACTATATCCAGGATTCTGTGACACACCCAGGCAATACATAAAGAAACATACCCAGTCATCATACAAATGAAAGACTACACGTATAGAGGATACAGCACAACATATAAGTTTATGTATATTAAAAAATAAAGGCTTTGCGGTAGGTAAATGGCCTTGAAGAGCTAATATATCTTCTTTTATAACCCTCATTTATGAGCTAGGTTATATACCCTTTGCCCTGCCAGCTGAATTACAAGCAGATTTGTTCTTCAGACTGGTGGATATATGGAAAAAGCAAGCAAGTTCTAACATTCTCAGTATGAACTAATAAAAGTAGAACACAATTAGAAGAGAATTCTTTGATCTCTTAAAGATTTGACTCAATACAAATTAATCTATACCAGTATCCATCTCAGCACAAAAACATATAGGAAGAAAAAACCCACAACACTTTAGAGCCTGAGAAGTCTACCTGATCACAGCTAATCAGAACATTACCCAAACAATCATGCTTTTTCACTCCAACACATGCTCTGTACATCCAAAGAAAAACAGTTTTCATATGCAAAAAAACAGATGCTAAATGCCAAGCATAGTTGTTCTCAGTATTGCTTCCCTCCCCCTCCAAATTACACTCACTGAGGAATATCAGTCCAAGCCATGATTGACTTTAGATCAGCTATCTGCAGAGACTAGCAATTGCTTAGAAATTTCCCCCAATTAAGTAATTTTTCCATCAATTCCATCAAGAGAGAAAAATAAACAGCAAAAATTACCCTTCAGAGAAATCTGTGGCAAAAAGAATAACTGATGAGTTCAAGGAAAAGTGAAAGGTCTTTTTGGAATGCTTGTTACACCCAGCTAGAGGGGCTCAACATGCAAGTAAATACTTCAGCAAGGACATTTTCACATTGACCAAATTGACTGACTTGAATTGGCATTTTCACAGGAGAGTAATAAAACTTAGAAGCCAGAAAGATACTTTTCCTTAAGCAACTTCTGGCAGGAGAAGTTCTGGAGAGAACAACTTCCCTCCAACATTTCTGTTTATGATTAAGAAAAAAAAAAAATCTGAAGTGCTCTGGGAATACTAAAAGTTTTTTGAAAGCACCACAACCAATGTCTGAAAGAATCCGAGTGGGCTCGTACACTCCAATGCACCAGTCTAGACTTGATCAAGGTACGCTCCAAACAAGTGTAAGTATTATCATTCTCTTCCCTTTTCCCCAACTATTTTATCTGCATGTGCCAAGACAAGCACTTGTGCAACTGCACTGTGAAAGGGAACCTAAAACTGATAAGGGTTAACATTAACTCAGGAAAGAGAGGTTGGTCTCAATCTTGGTTCAGTTCTTAAGATGGACTGCACGATCCTACAAGGCTTTGTCTCACTGACACCCTAGAGTTTGATTTACAAATTGAGTATTTTCATTTAGAATTGCAATTAAGTCAATGGAATTAAATTATTAGGCTAGCATACAAAGAAATACATGCTGAGGCTTCTCAAAATGGGCAGCTACAATTAAGGAGACTCTTGCGTCTTTGTTCATTCTGAAGCAGAAATATTGCTCACTTCACAAGTGAGGTGTGAAGAGCTGTGCAATAGGAAAAGAAAAATAGATTCCACAGTTAGACCCTAAACAGTACGTGTGAATTGGGTCACAACCACAGATTAAACCAGCAGGAAACAGTAAGTATTACAAAACTATTCAGAGCACCAGCCCACTCACACTGATGAGCAAGGACCTACGGGTGTCACACTGGTAATCAGAAACCTGACTTTCAGTTCAGCTGAACTGAACTATTTAACAGAAGATCTCTGTTTTTATACATATATTTTTTATTCCTGAAAATTGCCTACATTATCATCACTTTTTTAGTAAATATTGTTGTCAGTCATCAAGCAGTTAGCCTGCATAAGTGAAGAAGTTTCCCCTATTCCTAATATATCTTTTTGTTAAGAACCAGGAATCCTGAGAAGTTTCAATAAAATATTGGGGATCAAAATGAATTACCTCCCATGACGAGAACAGGCTTTCCACTATCTGAAGTGAAGCTCTGTACATTTTAAGATAATTAGGAAACGAAAGAATCACCACAGATAGCAGGACCACCCACTGAAGTTTCATTTTTCCCTTCAGAAGCCCTCACCCACCTCGCAAAAGTCAGCCTAGTTTCAATGGTTTAATTCTGGCTCATCTACATTCTTGCATTTGGTGTGTTTTTCTGAGTTCTTAAATCACTTTGCATTTCACATTCATATGCTATTTTGGTGCATCCTTACCAGATTAATATTGTATGTTTTACAGGTCAGATCATCCAAGCTCTGGTTCTGCAGCTTTTCTGTTATTAGTGTTACCATGGTAGTTGTTCCTTTTCCACTGCTCACACTGAAGTGTTGGAGGCTCTTCGGTGTCTTGTTTCAATACTCTTGAGCCATTGCTGTTTTGGTTTCAAGATTTATGCTTCCATCTTATTGCCAAAGTTTATTTCCAAATGCTGTCAATGTATCATGTCTGCTTTTCTGTAAAATTGCAGCAGAAAAAAAAAGTCAGAAACATTCTTGTATACAATCACAATTGCAGTGCTGTAATAACTGGGCCAACTCTTGCATATCCATTTGTGCAAATATGCCACTTATGACCAGGGTTGCTTAGTATTTCAGATTACAGGTCTCCTTTCATTAAAGGAGATTCCCAGTGAAATTTCCATGGTCTCAGCTTTTTAAAAGGAGATGAGAATCATATTTATACAGTGAAGATGACATGCTTTCCTATAAGTAGGCTGATTCTATCCAAGGCAAAGATGCAAGTGTTCCCCCTCATCTAAAAAAAAAAATGAAAAAAATTTAGCTAGGTGAACTAAAACAGCCTAAGCAGCATGCAAATACTTACTATACTGTTCTCTATTATTAACATAATAGAGAAGAGATTCTAGAAGAGATTCTACCCTTTCGTTTTGTCATTACATCTCTTTCAAAAGAGTAGTAGGCAGCTATATCCACTCTCCTAGTCTTTAACTACTTACATTAACTTACTGAAAAAGAACATACGCAATATAATTACTACCTGTCAGCAAACATCCCATCTTGAACCTTTAAGCAGGACAAATTAACATACAAAAACATCACTGATAAAGGCTTAAATATTCTTACCCCAGGAAGAGCCATTTAAATCAAGCACCCTAAGTTGACTAGTCGCTTCTTTCTGTTCTAAAAATCCTCTATATAGATTTTGCTCCCTTTGTGCCCTCAGCAATAGTTAACCATTACAACATTCATCCTTATTGCCTGCTAAAAACACCATCACACGTACCTACAAAACCCTGCATAATATTAGCTATTTACTTTTAATACAGCAAGTTTTCTTCCTTACTTCCGTACACTCCACATCAATCCTTCTCAGTTGTCAAAAACAAATGGCCATTTTCCATAGCCATAACAGCATTAGTATTAGTAGCAATTTCTTCACACCACCTTCAAAAACCCTCTGGTTTCCAGACTTTGTTGCCTGCTCATGCTGTCTAGTGGTGAGAATTAGCCATTTTTAGTTTACAGCTTAAATTGGTCAAGTTTGATCAGTGACTGCACCTACCTTTATAGAATAAAAAGCAAAACAGACATATCCAGATACACCTGAGGTGAAACAAAACAATGAGATTCTGTGGAAAACATTTCTGATGCCAGCAAGAGTTTGTTTTCATGTGATAGGATTTAAAGTCTACAGTAAAAGAGGAACAGCAAAGAATAATCAACAAAATGAAAGTTGTAAAATACTGCTTTTTAACCCACTGCTGCTTAATCAGCTGTAGTAACAAAAAGTCACTTGGGTCCATGACCCAAGTTAAACCCATCTGAAAATAAGATACTAATAGTATTAATGACAATGACAGATTATCTTCTAAATCTGTTGCTTCCAAGTACATCCTGAAATATGATTTCATATGCTAACCCTATACCACTTCACCTTCAGCAATGCCTTCTACATAACAGCCTCTAGTAGCCCTGGAGCAAACAGAATCATAACCTGGACCCACTTTTGTCCTCGTCCTGGTGTGTAACTTAATTGCTACAAGACAAGAAGCTCATAAATGGTCACCTACCTTATAAAGCCTCCAGATGTTTAGGTACCCTTATTTATCTGCCTGTTCCTATTATTCATGTACACTGATGGCACTGAACTGAAAACACACTGAAACTGAGTAACAAACTTGGTAGAGACTTTTGTTTCATGGTTTAAGATTTCTATGACTGAGACTCCTATCAACACTGCTGATCTTTTCAGTTGTTTCTTTACTTCCTTTTCTGCATAGGAGGGATACAATAATGTGACAGTTTCTCAACCAAGAAAGAAAATAAGCAAATCCAATAGAACTATAAAGGAGAGGAAGATTCAGATCTGTGAGCAGACTACTAGTTATACTTTGCCTAGTATCACTGAAAATTGAAGTCTGAATCATACAAATAAGAATAAGGACAAAAAAGACAAAGATTAGTCTTAATGAAGCATTCAGTTGGATAAGAGGGTAGAGGGAAGGAGAGACCTCAAAAATCAGAGTAACATGGCACTTTCAAAATCAAAACAGCATGCATGAGGATCACTGTACTTATACCCTACTAAATACTGAAAATACTACTTAGAATTGCAGCCATTCTGGCCTTGTCAAATAGCGTGTAATCCAATCTCTTCTGAAACACATCAAAATAGATTCCTAACACTTTGTTTCTCATTTCAGAAACCTATGTTTACCAACATCATCATTTTTCTTGTTTCTAATGCAAAGCATCCCCTATCACGGAAAGATTTCTTTGAATGCATATATTTAAGGGTTGTACCACATTGGCTAGACAAGCCTTTCTACCAGGTTGCTACTGCTTATCCAGTGAGGAAATTCCCTTTTTCTACACAGGCACAGAGTCTAAAGTAGGAGTGCTAGCTCAGATCAGAAGCATGCTTTGGACATGAACCTCCTCCTCATCCTTCCTTAATGTGCTTTAGTTTATACCATGGACCAGCCTCATCCAAAAAGAATCCGCCCTGGAACAAAACTAGGACATGCTCTCCAGCCACCATTAGGTGGCCAGCAACTGCTCTCAACTCACACTGGGCTGAAGCAAGTCCTCATGATCACAACGTGCACGTGCTGCAAGCATCAGTGCTGTTCCTCTCTACAAATCTGTTCCTACTGGGCCATATCTCCTGCTAATAATGGCATAATAAATGATGTTTAAAAGAAAACAGATTCAAATATTATAACCAGATTTGGATAAATGAAAGTTATTTTAGGTTGCAGTTTGATATGTCTCAGCTGCCATCACTCTGCCATGCTCAGCTGCCAACACATGTGGCTGTTTTCTTCTCTGGCTGTTTGCTGTCCATTGCAGTATGCCAGCACAAGTGTTTGTGCTACTACACAAAGAGTTAGATCAAGGAATTTTTCTAGTTGGAAAAATAACACTTCCTTTTGTCTTTTGTGAAGGTTGCTTTCCAGCTGGGTCAGCTCCCCAGTCTGGTTTGCCGTGAGGAAACGAGCACAAATGCTTATGCAGGCACATGCTGGGAGGCTGGAGCTGCTGACCAAAGTCCCTGCCCAACTATGGCTTCAAAAAGAAAGCCACACAAGAAAACTCTTTGACATGAGCATCCCTCACACCAAAGCAAGCAGATTCTCCTATAATTAGGAATTAGATCTTCCATTCCAAAGCAAGATTGAAGCTTATTGTTCATATTATCCCTTTTCAGCTCATGCTCCTTCGCCTAGTCACAAGCTCCCAGGGATTTGTGGTCTCCCCTGCAGCCCCAGCACATTACCCCCGAAGGAGGAAAGCTTAGGTCACTTCAGTGCACTCATTTTTACTTTCCCTGGAATTGCTTCTCATCTTTGGTGATTAATATTGGCTGTTAGGATGCAAGACATTAACAGTCACTCCAGTTCTGCAATGATGTTATTTTAAAACCTCACTAATATATTAACATATTGTGAAATCTCCCAAGCTTTTGGCCCTCAACACTACCTAACTGCAAATTTCATACAAGACATTCTTCACAGTAGCTTCATTTTCTCCTTGTTTCAAGATCCACTACTGCAGTTTGTATGTAAAGCAGCCATACAGATGGCAAGCTTTCTGCTTTGCATACTTTGTTCCGCCAAGTTCTCAGAATTGGTTAAAGGCAACCAGCTCCATCCCTGCTTCCTCTACAACCCATAAGAGCTCCCCAGGGATACGCATCTTTGCTGTCACCAAGACTCTACAGTCAACAGCAGCTGAGTCAGGCACACAAAGCTCAAACAGCAAGACTCTCCATATCTTGAGGTAATAACAACATATCTTTAAAATAGCAGCTGGATGAGGTCCTGGTCTATCTTTCATCACATCATCCATTATGGAGCTCAACTAGGTTAAAAAAGTGAGCAAGCTGAGCTATCCAAGATTAACCTGCTAAACAAAGATGACCTTAGTCTCTCCCTGTGTTCTGGGAGAGACCTCATCTTATGGGGATCCCATTAAGTATGTGTGTGTTGAGGAAGTTATTTTTACTTGCTAGGTAGATAGGTTAAAAGTTAACCTAAAACAACAATGTTGTGGAATATGGAACATATAAGAAAGCCTCCAAATGCAATGGCAAGCCAAAGCTAACACTTTTCCAAGACTGAGAAGGGGCTCTGAGGGAATCAGTATCACCATTACTTCTGACTTAAAGTTTTATTCTATGACACATATTCTGAAATCTGAAGAAAGTTTAGATTTACTCTTCCATCTGTATAGTACTACTAAAGAAATGAGGTTTTATTTCTTCTTATCATTACAAGCAGTAACACTTAATTTCTGCCAAAAGGCAGAACTCATATCACAAATTCAGTACCTTATTAGTGACATTACTGGATTCTTTTGGGGGAAGGCTACCCAAAAGATGCAAAAACCCCCATCAACTAAAGGATAGCAAGGAGTAATCCAACCTAGCCTCCTTCCAGAAGCATGAAGGATATGAAGCCAATTCAGAAATCTCTCCCTGGCTCTAAAAGAAGGCAACAGTCAGAATCCTTTCCAGGCCACTCTTCCTCCCCTGCATACTGCAGGGCAAAGTGTTTCCCAGTGAGATGAGCTGTTGATGGAAAAAGATACATTTGTTTTAAACACTTAATTTCTTATGTTTCTGGAAGCTCCACCTTCCATAAAGAAGAAAAGATCACAAGATTTCAAACAATTTCCTCATAAGACGTATGTGAAGGGTTTCTTGACAACACCAACTCATTTAATTCTACCTAGCACTACCCAGTAACAACAAGTAGGTCCCTTTTCCCCTTCAGATTGTTTCCTACTCCACGTAAAGACATGACTGAACACAAGTACAGAACCTATTTTACCAACAATCCCATGAAGACTTACTTGCCAGATACCAGCAGAAGAGGATTAGCTAAAGTCAAAATTCCACTTCAGGTAAGTCAGTCCTTTAAAATGCCTCTGCTTCAGCCAGCCCAAGTACTAATTACCCCAGCAGCACTAATTCCAGACCCAGATCAATTTTGCTACTAGACTCCAAGTGGAAGACACCTTGATTTTCTGCTGCTGGTACTTTCTGGAACATGCAGGAAGCACTTCAAAACTGAAACATCACACAACTGCTTTAAGTTAACATGTTTTTCGCCTGTTCAATCCCAACCTAGTCTTGCATCAAACATAACTAAATTTTTTAAACACAAATATATTATCTAAGAAAACTTGCATTGCAATATTTTAGTGTCCAAACAGAAGTAAAATATTTTACTTATAGAACTACCCATCTGTTTGCCCTAAAGCTAAGAAGTTGGAGGGCAAAGTATTCCTCCCAGCCTTAATCTATTATCATCAATTTTGAGCCCAGGAAGGTTCTTGATAGTGGGCATTTGAAGAGAATTATTTGGACTTGATGCTTTTTAGCACTAAGTACAGAGGGGTTATTCTGCACTAGGTGCAGAGCAGTTATAACTGAAGTCCAGCAATTTGAACTTTAATTAGGGAGCTTCCTGCAACTATCAACTCGTTCATAAAAATTTTGAAGGATAGGTACTAGAAAAATCCAACTGGTGGCAGGAGACTTTTCAGCTTATTATAGTATCTTATCTGTACAGATCTTCAGGCATCCTTGCTTAGGAATTAGCGAGCAACCTGTTGCGCTGAAGTTTACAGAAAGATCTAGAAGACAGACAATTAATCTCTGATCCAAAGATGAGAGGAAAGTAAGTTTAAGTAGTTTTCATTCCAAAGAAATAGCTTCACAATTGTCTAGCAAGTCATGTTTAAACAGCAGATCCTCTCCATGAATAGCACAAACATCATACAAAATAAGGTAGGGTTTGACAACACTCCCTACACATGAATACACACAAAATCAAAAATGAAGCCAAAGATGTTAGTTTCAACATCTGCAGTTCAGAGATTTTTTTAAAGACTAAAAAGCTATTTCTTGACCTACAGAATCTTTCTGCTTCTCCCAGAGCTTTCATAAGCCAGTTTTTATTAGAAGGAAACTTCAATATTATGTGGTGTTCAAGCTTGGATTAAGGTTGCCACATCAGCAGAGAACTGCAAAGGGGGAGGGGGGGGGGGAATACACTGGAAGGCATCCCTTATATTAAGGGATAGATAACAGAGTTAAATTTCTTAGATATTCCAGAGACTCAGGAAGCATAGGAAATATCAAGAGCTCAAAAGTGTCCAGTGAAGAAAACTCACTTACCGTGCAAGACAAACTTATATTCCACTAGTCTAAGGCTAACTAGCAAGGATTTAACTTGCTATTATCTCCAGTTCTAGATAAATACCAAGTCTGCTTGCCTTGGCTAGAGGCAGAAAAATCACTATTGTAACCCCAAGCTTTGCTGCATGACCCTAAAGCACCAACATTTTAACAGCAGCAACTGGTCACCAAGTAGCCAGCTATGACAAAACAAACTGGTATCAAGAAAACTGCATCCTACGTATGCATTAGCACTCCCTTATCTCCCACATTTCAGCTGTGGGTACCTGCAAGAAAGAGGCAAAGCCTCAATTACCAAATACAGCATTCAGACCTGATTTCACTTGTCAAAAGCGCAATGCATTACAGAAAACTGCTTGAATTCAGAAGGGAACAATCAGTACCCAGTTTTCTGATTGGAAAACAGACTTTGAAGTCTTTCCTCCCATGTGAGGTCAAAAAACCTGCAAGAAGAAGCACCAGGGGATAACCTGGGCAAGCACCTGACTTGAGTCATTTCCTGTTTGCAAAATTCACAGACAGGTGATAGGCTGGAAAAAGGTTAAGGGTTAATTTAACACCAAGATCTTGGTTCTTCAGACACAGAATCCACCAAGCTTGTCGGAAAACTAAATGCAAAAAGACTCAAAAAATTAGTTTAGAAATTTTTAATAAAAATAGAGCCTTTACTCTGTTGCATTATGAACCACTGTTCACAAGAAATATTCTACCATTTATTTCTCAAGCTACTATCAGGTGTTTTAGCCTGGTTCTGCTTTTACACCAGGAAGAAAATCCACTTTAAGAAAGCAGGAAATAAGGAATGTTAGGCCTTTATAACAGTTTAAGTGTATTTCTCAAAGCAACAAAAGTGGTGGCCAAGCACACTTGAAAGACTTTTCCTAGTCATATATAACCCCCTTAAGACAAGGAAGGGCCTCCACAAAAAACTATGGATAAAAAATTTAACCCAACTCCAGGGGTTACAGCTTTTCATACTGATACAAATCAGCAATATTAAGCCATGGCAATCTCCAGAATGAACTCCTCTCTTCACTAGCAGGTAAAAAGGTCTACCTCTCTCAGACAACTCATCCTCCATCATCCAAGCATCTTTGGAAGACAGGACCAAATAGGAGCTGTGTCTCATGCCTAATCCAAGACTGTCTAGTATTTACATTCTCTGCCTTAAAAGAGCCCAGCACTATTTAAACAAATGTATTACTGCAGAAAGCACAAAACTATTTTTGTACCGTTTTGAGGTAGAAAAAGTCTGGTCTACTGAGGCTTTATACATGCATTCCAAGTCCCTACCATAATTATGAACTAAATGTGTTAACAGTGTTCACAGTCATTATTTCATTATTTCAGACTTAAACTACCTCCAACTAAATACTATGGTCTACTAGGTTTTGTTCCGAGATACTGCACTTGGCAGTCAGCAGCTGAAAGTATTTCTGTAACTGTCAACCCCTGACATTATAAAAACAGTATCTGGAGCTAGAAATAGTTTGTGCAAGAGAACAGCCTAATCTCCAAATAAACTTGTTCTTATAAATATTCTATTTAAACCTAAAGGAAGCATTTACAAAGTCTTTAAGGTAAAAATACACTCAGTTTCTCTACAAATAATAGTTTATGCACATATCAGCAAAGAAATATACATACCACCAGCCTAAATTTACCATGCTCGCACTAAAGCATATCATGATGGTTATATAAAGCCCCCAAGACTTTTTTTTTTTTTGCTCTGAGGCTTGTGCTGGGGGTCTTAAGGAGAACACAAAAGTGAAGATTAATTGGCTTTATTACTGTGATAGTTGTTTCATACCATCAGTTAGCAAAGCCAGAAAAAAAAAAAAAAAAAGAAAACAGTACCACCTACTTGGTTATTGGTATTTCCCTTAAAATAAGAATAGGCACAAGGTCACATAACTGACAGCATTTAGCACAGAGCCCTAAGCCGTAGGGTAGTAACAGTGACAGCAACACATGCATCCCCACGAAAAACTCAGATATCACTGTTGAAGTACTGTTATTACTTAACCCTGTGGGCTTGGAACAGAGGGATTATGCAGGTCCCCCCCAGACGTCCTCCTCCTAAGACATACAGGTAGTAAACATCCTCCCGTTTCCCTTCAGGTTTACTCTGAAGGGTTTCATACATCTGGTTCACATGTTTAACATAAGAAGTCCAACTAGTAAGTTTGTTTTTGATCCTAGAGCATGGAATGTTCTTGCTGGAGGCCTCAGGCCCAGAGAAAAACATTTGTGTTAAGATGCTACTTCATGGCATTGCAGGGATGTAATGAGCTGTATAACCTGCATGCAGTGAAGTCCCCATAACATCAGCTTGTGACTACTATGAAATTTAAAAACAAGGAGCCTATGGCCACACAAGTATTTTTAAGTAGTATAGCTGGAGACTTAAAGATACTGCTAAATTTAGAAGAACTCAGGTGTCTATTAGCACTGAAGTGTAAGCAATTAGCAGAGTTCTGCAACACACAGGTACATTCCCCTCATTGGCCTAATGCTCCATATTAAATTGGGTGCAGTACTTCATGTAAAGGGAAACATTGATTTTCATGTAGGAAGAAAAGTTTCAATCTTTGATGCCTCAAAATTTTAACTCCCATAAGACTGTTGTGTAATTGTACTGAATGAGCATATATATAAATGCAGTGTATATTCTTGTTTTAGTATCTTAGGACAGATGCACTATTTACATATTTTTATGTAAAATCCAGAAGGAATCTAACAAAAGCAAGCAAATTACAGGAAGATCTATGCTAAAGTAAAATACTGTACAGGCTTGCATACATTAGTTAAAGTTTGCTGCTATATCATCTGTCTTGAAAAAGTATGGAAGTGCACTGAACAGATATGCAATATCGTGCTTAACAGACAAGTCCCCTTTCATGACCCAAACTTACTCTCAGTCATAGCTAGAGATCTGTAACCTGCTAGGCAAGAAACCTTAAAAAAAATAATAATCTGGCAGGCAAAAAACACACACTCCAAGAGATACACAAAGATCAAATTTTAACACACCAACCTAGTTACATGATCCATTGCAACTCAAATTTTAGCAAGTCCACATTGCTTTTGAGTATCAGGCATTCTTTTACAAGGTAAGAGTTCTGAGTCACCACACCATGAACATCAAAAAGTAAACTCAAAGGGCAATTTGAGCAAATTGTCAAGGCCCCTTAGTGACTTATCTATGCTGCTCTAAACTACGCTTTACCTCAGCTTAGTGTATGTTGGTTTTCAACTTTTTGCACATCTCTAAAATCTTTCTAATGGTGAAATCTTCAAAGAGCTCCACATTACACATATGCTGCTCTACCACCCGAATCCATTTCTTTTTTTGACCTCTTTCATAAACCCTCTGAAAGAAAACAAGTATATTCAAAGCATGAGCAGACCAGAATTCAAAATCCATAGCCATAAGCCAACAGAACATAAAAGAAAGTACATACATTGATATTGTGTGCCCTTTTAGTTCTGAATGTCAACATGGACATCCCTCTTACCAAGCTTAAACTATTTCAATAAAAATAAATTCATCTGAGCTATGTAACTGAAGACTTGCTAGTTCATTAGACCATTCCAAAAGCAGGATAACTGCTCTCTTTGTCTATGCATTCAGCCTTTAAGAGCACACTGAACAGCTGGATGCAGGAAATGCTATGCAAGAGGTCAAGACACAAACCAAGGTGGGGGGCAGAATTGCTTAGGTATTTATGAAAAACATTTGCAACAACTACATGAACTGAAATAGCAGACAAATGAAGACAGAGAAAACAATTACGTTAGGTCAGGGAGAAGTAGTCTGAGATGAAGTTCATTTCCCCCCCAGTTTTTTTTTTTTTTTTGAAGTACTAAAAGTAGTAGTTTTCAGACCTTCTGGCTTGATGAAAGAAATCAGGGCTTTCATTGTGCACTGCTTCAACACTGTCAGATGTTTAATGAATGAGTCACTAACTCTACAAGCAAGTTTTATGGATAGATTCACATGCCAAAGCAGATTCAAAGTCATCCCTAGGACTGTAGATTGAGGAGTTCTACTCAAGGCAGCATATAAAGCCTCCGTGCAAAGAAACATCATCCTGTACAGGAAAAGCAAGCAAACACAAGGTGCTGATTAAGACATGAATATTACGGATTGTATTTCAGTTTGTACAGACAGAATAACTGATTTTTAGTTGAGCCAAAAATGCAAGGTAGTCATCTCTGTAAACAGGGGTGAATATATATCTTCTAATCTTCACTGACTTCAACAGAAGTTTGGCCCCTTTGAACAGCAGAAGGCACTTGGCTACCAAGTCAAACACATTCATCTGCATGCCACATACTGCAAGGGAAGACAGAACTATGATTAGAAGGGAAATTTGTGTCCTCCCACTTGGGCAATTATGTTTACCCATCACTATTCTGACACAATCAGCTTCTGCCAAACAAGTTGAAGGACACAACTGTAAAGATTTATCTGATAAAGCTAACAGTAAGATGTAAGCTTCTCCTTTCAGCTCATCACCTGAAAACTCTCAATCTTTCAAATGCTCTTTCAACACTGCTAAAAAAGTATGCTTTATTTAGACACAATTTAAAATAAGTCTCCCAAATTACATCTAGAATTTGACATCTCCAGTCACACCAAGATTTAGGTATAGTAGTCTGTATAAAGCAGTAAAATGTTTTCTGAACTTCTGAAAAGTCAATTCACTGAGTTAAGGAAGTCACTGTCTGAGCACCTGGACTCAGGGCTGTCAAAAGCTGGTTATCATCACAGCTGCAGCCTTTTCTGCAGGTGCAAAATGTTTTCTTCATTTCAGTTTGGCTCAGTTTAACAGTTGGTTCAGTATCTGGTTCAGAATTTAGAAAAAGATTTGGTTTTATTTGATCTTCTCAGACCTCAATTCAACTGAGAAGTGAGAGAGTAGAAGGGAAGGTTTCCCCCATCTGCTCAGTAGTTCCAAAGCCTTCATGGAAACAGTGATCAGACAGTTGGGATCATCAGGGTCAAATATCAACTGCTTTCATTTAAGTTCATGTGAAATACAAATACTGTTTGAAATACATTTTCAGTAAATCTAGATCATTTAACATATTGTGAATTTAATAAAGCAGCTACATTAAGCTTATTTTCAGGTTCCACCCAAAGCAACTAAAGCTTTACTTATGCTTTATCATGTTAGAAAGCAGTGAATCTTAATTTGCATAGACACTAAGACTTTAATCAAGAAATCCCTGACAGCTGGATGCATCTAGCTAAATAAACATCAACACTGAATCCTAAAAGCAGAATCCCGATCATTTCTTTTGATTAATTAAGGAGCTTAGAACAACTGATTTAGCTGTACATGTCAGAAGCCAAGCAAAGAAATCCCATACCAAGCATCCAACCCGAGACCAGGAATTGCACCCCATTCCACACCAGCCACTGCCTCCTCAGCAGGACTGGGGGCTATTTCTCAGTCCTACCATTCCACAGATAAAAATGAGTGGTATGAAGCTACTTTTATCTTAACAACTTGAAGAGCTACTGTGCAAATCTTTAAAAAAGATACAGCATTACAAGCAAACAAGAAGCCTTTTCTTAAAAAAAGATGTTAAAAATAAGCAGCTATACTTCCTCTCTAGCAAAATGCAAACAAGTGCATAGTGCTAATGTTATAACCCATGCTCAATATGGATTTTTATCATTCCTATCACCCCCAACTCCCCAGTTCTAAGAGATGTGGCCTTACTTTTTTGGGAACACACTGTGGGTTAAAATGACTGAAGCAATCTTAGCTACAACCCCAGTAAGCAGCATGAGGCAATTTTGGAGAAGGATTATCAGACTTCGAACTCCTACTGAAGATTGCAGTATGATTTTAAAACAGATGTCTGTCTCTTTAGGGCACATAACAAAATGATTGTAAGAATAGTTGTAAGACATGTTACTACAACTTTCAGCCAGTTGTGTCAAAATTGAACAGGTTCTAGGTGTACTGCAGAGCTTGAATATATATTCAGGGATGAGAATGAACTGCTGCATACAAAGCAACACTGAGCAGGGTGAGACTGAGGAATTTACCAGAGGTAAACCAAATGAAGAGGTAAATACTTATGAACTGTACACAAGAGGCTGGAGGAGCGAAAGGTGAAAAGTATTTGCAGAACCCGACAAGGCCGAAGGAGGCCTTCTCCATGAACAGCAAGTTTTCTATGTGAATCTCCTTGTGATGCAGTGAGGTAGGGAAGAAATCAAGAGAAGCAAGTTTTCAGGATAATGTTGCTACTACAGCAGTTTCAGCAAATATTTAGAGTACCACTCAAAAAAAAAAATCTTGTTTTATTTCCATACCCAGATTGCAATGCAAAAGGAATTTCAATCACAAGGGAGAACTTAAAATAACCCTAACTTCAGAATAACTACTTTAGAGTTATTCCATAACACCTGGAATTATTTGTAAGATACTAGATGTAGGATGCTATATCAAATTTAAATACAGTCAGGAATGTTCTTTAATCTTCTGGACAGTTATTTTGGAAGCTAAGCCTGCCTTCAGAACAAGCACAAAGTCAAAATTCACTTCGCTTGTTTCCCCAGTTTCCAGCAGAACTCTGTGAGAAGAGGTGCACACAAACTACTGGAAGCACTAAATGTAACAAGGGGATGAGCAGCACCCAGCAGGTTCATTGGGAATCACATGTCACAAGACCTTTGCTCTGATATTACAGTAACAGGCTCCACAAATAGGATAGACAGAAGCTACTAAGTTCATGCACCTGGACTGTCAAGAGACTTTTGCATTCACTATAGACTGCTTTGCTTGCATCGAAACTTTTTTGGAGAGCTGTACAAATAGAGCAGTTACCAAGGGCTCAGCAGCACGGGAGAATTCTCTGAACAGGAGCCCAGTTCAGTTCAGTTCACTGATTTCATTACCAGCAACAGATGGTGGGAAACAGAGTCTGCTTGTCATACAGGGGACAAAGGTAGGAAGAGCTGTTAGACAAAATTAACTTTGGGGAAATTTGTTCTGAATAGGATACAATTCAATAGGGACAGGTACAAAGTACCCAGGTGGGAATAATTAATTGAGCAAATAGCAAGATGAGTCCTTAAGAAGAAAACTGTGGGTTACACTGGATCAACAAGTTGATCCTGAAGCAAGTGTTAAGCTGTTGTAAGGAAGTCAAATGCATGGGGATGCATAAACAAGAATGTCAGCTCCAGGGCACGTGAAAGTTTCTCTACTCCACTCTAACACAGGAAAGTCTCAGCTGGAGGACAAAGCTGGGCTTTAAGAATCACACTTAAAGACCAATGTGAACTAACTACAGAGTCTGGAAAAGAACAAGAACAATTAAAGCTGCAAAACCCATGACCTCCCTGAAAGAGCTGAATACACTACATTTATTCAGACCAGAAGTACCACAAGGCTCCACATTTGGAGGGGGGGGGGGAAAACAGAACATGCAGGAAATGGGAACATGACAAATACTCATTCAAATATTTTTAAAAGAATACCCCAGGGAAACAGAATAGCCATCCATCGCATACATGGGGGTTAGTGGGTAAACTTAACTATAGCGAGCAAAGCATCTAGTTTCACATTCAAGAAACGCTAATGCTGAGCAAAGAGCTGGAGCATGAAGAAGGCTTGCGAACTAGTTAAACATCTTTTAAGAAAAAGATTAGATGGGTGTGATACTGACATGGGACAGGGGACTCAAACCTACAGGCTTTTCAGCCCTCCTTTTCTAAGGACTACCTCAATTTCAAGGTAGTATGTCTTTGCTTATTCACTTACCAGATATTCAAACTGTTCAAATTGCAGCTTTAAGATTCCTAGCCTGACATTTGTGCATGTCAGGTAACTTGTTCAGGTTAGTATATAGCAAAAGAAAGTCACAACTGCCATTGTATTGTTCTTACAGAACTAAGTCAATCCAAATCATCTCTCATGGTAGTAAGCAATTTCCTAGCAACACAGCATGCAGGATGCATCCCTTCTGACCAGCACCTTCTTGTGCATATCAGAGGCCTAGAACAAGCACTTGGCAAGTGATGCAATGCTTTTTACTGATGCAACATCCCATGTCCTCATAAAAATATACTCACTACAACTACAGCCTTCAGGTTAGTTAGAACTCCCCATGACAGTAAATTAAAACCTCCAAAATGAAAACATACCCTAGATTTTACAGATGGGGAGTTGAAGTAGAGAATACTGGCTATGATCGGTCACAGGTAACTTCTGTTCTCTCAGCTGAAGACTTGCATGTTCACATTTAAGCTGTAAAAATCTAGAGTCTCAAATGCAGAATCAACTCTCAGGATCAGTTTAAGCACAAAAATCATACAACAGTTAGAAACAAGTAGTTATAGAAAAAGAAAAACCTCAGCTTTCCAGAGACAGCTCTGATTTGTTATAAAAGTCAGTTCAACAATTTCAATATTGAACCAGACAGCTCTGCTCAGGACATAGTGATAATGGAAGGCAATGAGATAAGCAAGGACACACGTAGCCAACTCAAGGGAATGACCACATGTACCAATATGTGAACAAGCTAAACCTCATCCATGCATTTCAGTAACAGCAGTATCTGCTTCCAAGTAACAGCTGTGCCATGAAATTTGCCATTAAATCTTATCATTCAACAGCCCCTTATAACAAGGTACAGCACTTCAATTTAAGCTCCCAAGATTGATAGACCTCTCAGACTCATCAAGCCTGAACTTTGTTTAAAAATATCAAAAACAAAACAATAGCAACGAGAAAGTTCTAGCTTCCTACTCCCTTCCTTCTCCTACTACAAAAAATTGCATACTTTAGCCAATTTACACAAATAGCTACTTGAGGGTGTTTTTGTTACTCTTTCCCCACTAAATATTGCATCAAATTAAACTCTGGAGCACAGCAGTAGTTTACACCCTACTACATTTAATTCACTTAATTCCAAAAGGACATAATGAATAATTATTTGCCACTGTATTAGACTGGCATAATTAAGCCAAAAGGTTTCTGGTTCAGGATTGTATTATTTAATTGCCCTTCATCAAAAGGCTACCTGGCCATACAAGTAAATTCTAGGTGCCTTAGCACAGATCACCACCTAAAAACCCACTGCAAAGCGTAGAACAGCAGCCTCCTATGTTATGAAAGCAAAGCTGGCTCACACAGTGATATAAAAGGCACCTGCAACCTCCACAGCCTTCCATGTGTTGTGTAAAAGCCACCTAGCTGCAGAAGAGACAGAAACCAGCAAGTCTGGATCCATTTGGCCTCAAGCACATTCCCACAACTCTGCATTGATTCACATTTTACATCACGTAAGTCTCTAAATTTAAACAAGCTTTCCATATTCCGCAAGCTAGGGACATCTTTGGGACTCTGGAAGTTGACAAAGAAACACAGATTGATGGATCTAAAGGACATGGACCTTTTATGCCATTTGCATCCTTCGTTACTAGAGGTCAAATCAACTGAAACATGAGGAAAGAGACATGTGCATTTTTCAGTGGGAAGGCAGGCAAAAATTAAAGATAGCATTAACTTTAAAACAAAACTTTGCCCTATAAGCACACTTTGAATGCCAGAAAAAGAGTCAAACATCGCGCAGTATGCATGTACACTGAGTATAAGATATAAGCAAATCTGAATATGTTATGATTACAAAATATGCAGCCACAATGAAGATGAGCAGCAAAGGCCATTACCACGGACTCATGTGAGGTCTTATTAGTACAGTTAAGCCTGTGTGCACGTGCGCATTTTAGAGTGGGCCCAGCTCAACTTTAAAACGGAAATCAGTACATTGCATATGTGATCTTTCACAAGTCCCTGAGACCTGCAGTAACAAAGCAACATCAACCAACTGCCCCAGCTGGTCGGGTGTTAAGGGAAAACAAGTATTCTGCAAGACAGCAGTCCCTGCCTTCCAGCACCTCAAGCAGGCCAAAGCAGAGCAGCAGAGGTGCAGATAATGCTATAGAAAAACTCAAACACTTGAGACCAATTGTGTTCTAACAACTTAATCTGACCAAATGAAGAGCTTTCTCCTTTCTCAAGTGCCTTTTCCACACAACCTGCATCTCAGCATAAGAGGCAGCTTTGCAGATGATATTTCCCACATTAGCTCCAGGAAAAAATAGTGTTTAACTTCACACTACACCAGCATTATCTGTACAGACTTACACATGTTGAAGAGCAATTACTGCTTCTGGCACTGGGCAAGGGTCTTCAAGAAGATCCAAGTCTCTAGCCTTACAATTTGACAGTATTTTTCCAGTACTTAAATAGAACTTGAACATGAACCTTAAGTGTTGCAATACCTAATTCCAAGGAATTGTGCCAATATTAACTAACCACTACTCTTATAACTAAGATACAAGAATCAAATGATATTGTTTCAATACGATACAATCAAGTTCAAAGAGAGAAAAGCCAATTAGTTATTTTTACAACCTAATACAAAAAAATCAAATGTAAATTAAAAAATTTACATTTTTAAAAGCCTGATTTTACAACAGTTCCTTTAACGCAATAGTTGAATCAGAAAGCTAAATCATAACCTAGATAATGCATTTAGGAACAACCCTACTGCCCACTCCCCCAGTCTTAGAAAAAAGAGTACAAATGTGGCCTTCAGAAGTTACTTCTGCCCACTACAAAACATTAATAGGAGTTTCTTGCCAGCTTGCTGATAACATTATTCCCCAAACTGAACCAATATTAAAAAAAGTCAAATCAGCACAAAAGGCAGGAAAGGCAGTGTTTAAGAATCGATTTTCAATCACCTTGACTTCAGATTCTGCTATAATCATATAATGCCTCAATAGCCATTTGATCATGTCAGATTGTGTAAAACAACAAAAAGGGTTTAAAATGTTCATAAAAAACTTAACATCCTTAAAGCAGTCAAATTTTCAGAAAATTGTCCCAATCCCCCTACCAGAGGGCCTGCAGGTAAGAAAAACACAACATGACTTAGATTTTTGCATTAACTCTTTCATCACTGGATTACAGTAGTTTACTGACAGTCAAATTACTATCAACTGCAAAAACTTCACGACATGTCTAAAAGCTGTCAGCATAAATGCCTACTTCACACATCTTAGCAGTCAAAATAAAAATGGTTGCCTAAAAAGAAAAAAAACAAACAAACACACACTTACAGTGAGCTTAGCTGTTTTCCTAGCCCTGATTTTCTTCCCTAGAATTAGGGAATCAGGCTACCCTTTGTTCAGTAGCCTTTCTCCCACAGAAGTACTCATACAGCTTCACACATTTTGGGTCCCCTGCCTCCCCACCCCCAAACCATCATTAGCTTTGTTTCCTATAGCATCTACACTAAAACAGATGTTTCTGGAGAACACAAGAGTTTGAATAACTTTGAGGGAACAGTGGACAGGAGCCTTGTGCATGCTCTTCCATGATATATTTCAAAATTAATTTTAGACACTGATGCAATAGAACTAGAGACATGTTAAGGTTTTATGAGCATTTACTCAGAAGATCATTCTTACATAAATATCAGATCTCAAAAATGTGGTAATCTAAAAATAAACCAATAGGTTTATTTCATAGAAATAAAAATTTAAAGTCAACAAGAGGATTTGAGAAAAACAACACACAGATCACATTGCCTGCACATTCGCAGGGGAGAAGGAAAGTCACTATTGCCAAAAGACAAATTTGCTGTGTATATTATCACCTCCAAAATACGCAAAAAGAAATGTTAATCAAGATATAAATACTAGCACTTTCCACTAAAGGTTTAACAAGACTTCTTACTAATCTAAAAAAATTCAAAGCACATACAAAAAGGACAAGCTCTTAGAACAAATCGCTGAAAAACAGCATCAGAAATGCAGGGAGCGGGGGGGGGAAATCATGTTTGGAAAGTTTTAAGTACATGTTTCCAAAGGGAATGTACATATGTTTCTAAAGGGAATAATCTATCAAACCACAGGAGGTGACTAGAACTGCCATCATCACTGTGAGCACAAAGGAATGTAGATGTAGGGGCACCGTGCTCAAGGAAGGGGGTGAGAGAAGAGAGAAGGAACCAAGAAAAGGAGCTTCAGTAATGGCTACCAGACTCCAGAGGAATTCCTAGAAGGATAAATAAATCCTCCATAGCAGGGTTTAAAAAAAAAAATCAAAAGGAATAAATTGAAAATAATATTTTAATGTCAAGTTTTCTGCTCATTTATCAACTAGATTTTCATAAATATAGCTCTGTGACATATATTAAGCTTCCAAAGTTTAACTCAAATGGTTGGGAATGCAAATAGATATATCTTCTTTTCAGCTTCCTACTTCTTCCAAATCACCCTGCAAGAAAAAAAAGTGGCATTCAAGAGAAAACAGAGAAGTTCTACTATACCCACTTTAAAATACCCATTTATAGTTATGACCCGTTTATAGTTATTGACTTAACATTCTCAAGATACAGTAAGTGCTGGTTAGAAACTGGCTGGTGAAGACCTTTAGAGGACAGCCAGAGTTTTGCAACATAGAATATCCTAAAATAATATCATTAGGGTATGATCTTGCAGATCAGCATTTTAAATTTATGTCTAGCAGCTCATATGTACTTCCACATGATGGAAGAGTAGAATCTTGTTACTGACAAGTGACACAGACCACTGAAAATGTCACATTAATGCAACTAATTCTGCCCAGAAATTCAAAGTAAACGTAGTAAATATTTACATATAATTTCAAAGCAGGAGTACCATGTTAACAATATGGAGTTCAGCTTATTTCAAGCTACTCGGCATGCCACATGTAGGGAGGCTAAAACAAAGTCCCCTGCCTCTGAGCACAAGTCTCCCAGGCAGTTCCAGAAGTGCAACCAGTGTAAAGACACCAGTCCTTCTAGTGTGATCATGGACACTGTATTGCCAGTAAAACCAGATGTCAAAAAAGCACATTTCATTAGGAATGTTTTTACTATGAAGTTTTTACTATTCAGCCAGATACTCTACTCCAGACTTTTCAAGCCTGATTCAAAGAAAACAGATAACTCAACTAAAACACACTGCAAAACATTTTAGCTTGCCATGCCACGCATAAGTTCACTGGTTCTTGCCAAAAATGGCTTTGACAAAAACGTTTTTCTGCAGCAAGGCATATGACTAGGAGGCCATGTAACTGTAAAGACTGTAATAACTGTTCTCAGGAGCTAATTTTAATGTAAGCACAGTGAACCAGAAAATAGATCTGACCAGCTGGCTCAACTCATCCCGAGGCCTAGAGCTCAGCGTGCACATTAAAAGCCAGTCTCTTATCTGCTCTGACTCACCAAGCCGCTCTCAGCCGAGCGGCCCAGAAGTTCCAGCACTACTACAAAGCACTATTTTTGTGGCAGCTATTCCCTGAGTCGTTATGATGGCTACATTATTTAACTAAAGAGAAAAATGGCTTGATTCTCCTGCCAAAGACCTAAAAGTTAAGATAACTAATGCAATGCTGGATCAGAAGATCACCCACAACAGGCAGCCGCCCTGTCCCATGAGACCTAACATAACCTCTTTAAACAGCACCCAAAATTTTGAGTACATGATTTTATTTAGCCTTCAAGCAGGCTGCACAGGAAAGGAGATCTTTACTAAGCCAGAACAAAGCCATGTTGTTGCCCTTAGAAAAACTAAAACACCACAAGCCAGGTACCTATGTAACCTCAAACCTCAATCTTGCACTTTTTAACCCAACCGGTCTTTACACAATGTAAATAAAAAAACTGACCTTCATATTGCTGGAGAAAGGAAAGAGAGACAAAAGAAAATGCGGTTTATGACCAGAAATCCTAAAAAACATTTGCAGCAGCTTGCCAGGCAGCTATTGTTGAGAGCATGCACGACTCTGACGTAACTCTCTCCTTGAGCAACAGAAGGAAGAGCCGTCTCAGCACACTTTGATACGTGCCTACCTATACATGCAAATCTATGTTTTTCGCATGCTACAGAAAGCCCGTGCCTCCACGGGAGGACACCGCAGAGGCCTGAGGCCCGGCCCGGGAGGTCGCTGGGCGAACCCCGAGACGTTCGTTGCAGTGCCAGGGGGAGGCTGTTGGGGCTGGCGAGTCCTGCCTCCCCCCTCAGCACGATCCGGGCACAGGGAGCGAGGAAAGGGCAAAATGGAGCTAACCTTTACCTCATCCTCTGCTAAAGGAGCACGTCTTGGTGGCAGAAATGAACACACACACACACACATATATATATACATAAATTATACATGCACACACACGGGGAGGTGGATGGGCAGTTTCAGGCCAGCACAGGGACATTGCCCGGGGGGGTGCCCTGCTCCCTCCCACCTCCCCTCAGTCCCCGCTGGGGTCGCTCATCCCGGGCCGCCCCACGAGCGAGGCCGCCCCCGCTCCACGAAGGGCCCTCCGGTTCCCCCCCCGCCCCGCTCTCCCCATCCCAGCTCAGGGCAGCCGTCCTAGCCACCCTCGCGCTCGCCCCGCGGCCGTTGGCGGCCGCCAACCACTAACGTGCGCCCTCCGCCTCCCC
>VZSV01000009.1:768130-807789 GCA_013398735.1 Nothocercus julius
CACCGGGGCCTCGAGGGGCCCCCGGGTGTGCTCGTCCTACGGGGGTCCCGCCGCCCTGCCAGCGGGAACTGGGTCCATTTTCTGCCTCCTTCCAAAATGGAGGCCATAAGGAGGGAAAAAAAAAAACACATCTGCTCCTTATTCCATGAGAAATGTTCCTATGGGAGTTTTTCTAGAGCAGCTATGAGTCAGCTGCAGCGAGGAAGTGGGATGTGTTTGGACAGCAGCTGCAGCGTGCGCTTGTCCGGGCAGAGGCTGCTCTACGTGGGCGCGTAATCCCCATCGCGAGAACCAAGCCCTGTGTGCAGTTGCCTACAGGCCTGATGTTACAGAGCTGCGGGTGTTTTTTATTAATGGGACCTGTTAACAGGCTCTCTGCTTCCATCTAACACGCATCAGCCTTCTGCAACCTGCCGCTCAGTGTTTGCACGTGGAGTTACCCGCTGCGGTGCTCTGCTCCCTGCTTTCCTCTCACCCAGGGGCTTTTCTGTTGACTTTATGTCACTTTGTTTTAAGTTCCTGGTGAATTATGAGTCTGTGCAGCTTTGTCTATGTTAACACTAGAGTGCAGAGTCCAAATCATAACTCGGTTCCTGGAACATCTTTCTGCTTGGTTATGTTCCAGGCTTTCAAATTTTAACCAGTTTCAGGAAGAGATTGATAACTTGAAAGAGTAATTAAATTCCAAATACTGCCTCAGCATCACCAGGTTTTGCTGCTTGTTCCTCACCACTCCCATCCTTTCCTTTACATCTGACACAAAGCTTACAGCACCCAGTTTCTTGGAACCATTTGCATGTTTATTCTCTTTTGATAAACGTTAGGCTGAAATCTTTTCAAATAGTTTTCCAATATGCCTATCTGAAGTTACAATGAATATTTAAATTAGCGGACTAGTTCTCTGGAAGATGAACACGTAACTCTCATCAGAAAGATCTTGGGAGTGATTAAAAGATCACAGACAAAAGTACACAGCTCTCTCCCATAGTTCACTCCTGGCCCTTGAAATACTTTCTGGTTGTGCTCATTTTGCTTCTGGCCTTACTGTCAATTCTAGTACATGGGAAATTGTAGTTCATCTGCTTTCATGATCCTATCCGCATCTTTGGCAGAGATTTGGCTCCATCCTGTAATCAGTTTTGTACACAGAATTCCCCACTGAAAACAACTTATCCCTGGAGCATTTCTTTGCTGAGTCCTTATTCAAACTTAGAATTAACCATTTAGTAAAAAACAAAAAAAGCTCATGATGTAATTTTATCTTTCACGTTTTACTTGTGTATTCTACCCACTGGAGTTCATCAGATGAAGATGAAACATCGTACTTGAGAATACGATTTGCCCTTTCCTACAAGTTCAACTTTTCCAAACAGTTTTCGTCATGTTAAAACATCAGCATTTTGGTGGAGCTGCAGTGCTTCCCTCCAGCCTGCTGCAAGGAAGGAAGAACCCGAGGAAACTTCATGGGTCTAAAAGTGCTTCTTGATAGAACTGCTGCCCCACAGCCATTGCTGCAGCAGTGCAAGGGCTCGTGGAAAGCCCCTCGGCCTCCCTCCCCAGCACTCTGGGCTCCCACTGTCGAGTTCCACGATCCGCATACTACTCTTAAAGTAAAAACTTTGCAGTAATTAAGCTTTCTTACAGATCAGATAACTCTGAAGTCTTCTTTCTCTTCTTTCTGTAGCTCTCCCATCTTTCTCCCCTCGTTTTCTTTTTATCACCTACCATTCTTTTCTCCAACTTGATCAGCCTTTTCCCATTGCCGCAATGGCTGATACTTGCTCTCTTGAGGTGGAGCTGCTTTCAACCATCTGTAGCTCCCACATAGGTGGGGAGCTGAGCCGGAAACTAGTGAAGTTGCAGAGGTGATGCCTTCTCTCATCAATTGAATTGATCACATCTCACTATTTACCACATGGGCAAGCCTCACACAACCACGGGGATTCACAGAAACTTGGGAGACAGGGATGAGCAATCACACCTGAGACAGGGCGGGTGGCAGCTTTAGTAAATAGCATTCCCTATCTAACCATAGCCTTCTTTTATTTTATGCCCAAGAATAGGACTCTGGATGGGATCCAGGGGATAATTCAGATCTTGGTAAACAGACCCAAATTTCCCCCATGACATGGGGGAAACATGGTTCAATAGTAATTCTCTAGCACTTTAAATATCTAGTTACAAACATGTTACCACATGCTAAAGTGGTCGGTGTCTCTTCATTCAACTGTATCTCCAGGAAGAGCCATCTTTTTCCAACAAAACAGTGAGACATGAATGTAGGCAGGTTTCTAAATGAAGAAAAACTACAGAGATAGTACCACAAAGCTGCCTTCACAGTAAAGCGCAGGCAGAAACAAGTGCAGTGAAACAATCAGAAAGATCTTCAGGCAAAAGCTTTCACCTCGGGGAACTCATGTACAGCATGACTGCTCTAAGATATAACTTGTGGGATGTTTAAGGTGCCTATGCTACTGGAGTAAGTGTAATCATATCTTCACTAGATATATGTATGATAAGATTAGTATGGTCCAGCTTCACTCCAATTTACATACAGAAACAGCAGTTCCTCTTACATCCCGTCTCAAGGTGGATAGCTCCCGGCGCCAGTAATTCAGGGAACCAAGGGAATGTTTTTCTCTCCTGAGTCAGAACATCGTGGATGGGCATGAATGACATGTTGCCTTTGCACAAACAACAGATAAACCCTAACACTACGTGTGTGGTACCAAGCTGCTGCCAGTCTAGGTAAATTACCACCTAAGATCAAGAAGGGAAAAGAGGACTATGCAACTCAGTTCTTTTTTTTATTGTTACTACTGTTGCAGACAAAGAACCCAGCAGCTATTTGATCTAGTTATTGCTTTAGAATATTAAAGTGCAAAGATCACTTAAACACCCTAAAGTGCACAGTTGGTTATAAGGTTCAGGTGTGCATTTCCAGTGCACCATTTCAATTCGATCAGAAAAATATTTTGCTTTGTATACTAATCACTTCTTACCTTTTGCTTAACTAATATTACTAAGCCAAAAGTTGGCTACATATGATGGTCATTTCTAGTGAGTTAGAGAAGCAACCAAAAACTTTAATAGCAAGTCTCAGGTGAATTTACCCCAATTCATAGTATTTCTCTTTGTGTAGCAATCACTATTAGTCATTCATCTGTTTCACTGTAAAATATGTGAATAGGAAATAGGGTGTTTCCTTCTGAAGACAAGTTGAACTTTTGAAGGCCTGTCAGAAAGATCCCAGAGCAAATAAAGGTCTTGCTGATCCTGTTTGCCTTAGGGTCCATTTTAGTAGTCCCCCCAGGAAGCAAGTGGGCAATGTGGCTTCCATCTCCCAACCCAGGGGGTCTCCACGCTGCTGAGCAAAGAGAAGGGAACTGGACTGACTTTGGAGTCCAACGTAGAGCAGGTAGGAGAGACACAGCTTAGGTGCTGATGGGTCCAGTGATATCCTGCACATTTTCAGTGGATGTTTGAGCACGGCGAGCCCCATCAAAGCTACTTCCCCCTTCTCTCTTCAAGCAGTTTCACAGCTGAGCATGGGCACAAGAGGAAGTTCTGCCACCGACTGTGTTTATCAGTTTGTGGTTTTAATGTTAACCTTGCTCTGACTGCTCAGGCGGATTTGTTTTTTTTATGAGGTGCTTTCGCTTACTTATGTTCAAGGGTTTGTGGCAAGAAAGCAGTAAGAATTCTAAATAAATAGCCTGGAACTGAGAAGCAAAGCAGTGTACAGCATCTAAATACAGAACAGAGGGCAAACATCTTGGGATATTAAAGTCAGGAGTCTTTCATATACTACTGCAAGCTGGCTGGACATTGTGTTCTTTGTGAACTCTTAAAAGGATGTTAAAAAAGTTGAGTTAATCACAACCAGATCATGTTTTATTGGATTTCATGGAAAGGTGACTCCATCCTGTGCCCCTCACACACATCTGACTGTTCCTACACCCAGCCTTTCACCTCCGTTACCTGCTACTCCAGCTACCCAGTGGCCCGCTTCTTAAAATGAGCCATCTGGCCAGGATATACTTCATTTTTCAGGGTTTTAAAAGGACAAGATTTTAAAAAGGGCAGATCGAGCTCCAAGCATTGAGCCAGTACAGCAATTGTTCCGCTTTTCACTGCAGTCCCCTAGGAACAGTCCCGCTCATGAGAACTCTGAATTGCTAAGAGTTCAGCCAAAGCATCTTCTGCCTACTCAAGTTTCTAGTCCCTCCTACATACATTTCCAAGTGCCTTGTTCTTTTTGCAGAACACCAACACACAACACTTCCGCCCCAGACCTTCCCTGCTTTACATAATGGCTTATTTGCCTTTTTTCAGCCTCAAACTCTTTCCCAGCTCCCCTCTCCCCGAAAAAGAACCTGGGACAGTGAAGGGCATCAGTTGACTGCAACGAGGTTCAGCCTTGAGGGCAACTTGAGTTCCCCGGTTGCGATGTTTCCTGTGAAGGCAGGACTCATACAAACCTTAGAAATTTCTCTACTGGTTTCTGATAGGAGACATAGGAAACAGATCACAACAAATAAATACAGTTAATGAAAACTGGTACTTAGAACATACTGTGTGCAACATGTCACACTTGATATGTTTTACTGGCCTTAATACTGTATTTTCATATGAGCTATTTCAGCTGCTGCTCATTTTTCCTATGATAATTTTGAAGGAGATGGTAGTTACCACTGTTCTGGTACCTTTTCTGTCATCACTTATCCAGAAATCTGAAGGAACAAGAATCAAACTAGCTCATATTCATAGTGTAGTGGAAAAAATCCTGGTAAGTGAAGCACTTTCATAGTGTAAGAATTGTTTATACCTGCATAGATATGGTTTTCTTTTATTCTACCCCAAAATCTGCTGAGCTGAGGAGCAGTACGCAAGATGTGCCGTGAGCAGAGGTGTCGTGTCAGGTCTTAATACCTCTTACCAGTTCATAGGAAACAAAGCTTTTTGAAACATTAAAATCCAATGGAAAATAAAGTGTTTTTGTGAACAAATATTAATTGCTTATTTCTCTTGATCTCCTTCCTAAATTTATGGTGGTTAGATAAAGGGAAAACTATTTTAATGATCACATCCAAATTTAGAGCCAAATTTTCATGTACATTTCAACTAGGCAGAGCGGTAGGTACCCAAGATTTTAGACATGAATTCTTAACATAAATTTGTGCATGCTAATCATCAGGTTAAATTCTTGTATTGAAGGTTTTCCTTTTACATGTTAAATTTCTAGATAATTTCCCCTGCAGTTGGAAATTCAAATGCCATGTTTCTACTCATGCTCCCAGACCTGCCTCCTCTGCTTAAACTAAAATTGTAGCCTGCCTCTCTGAAATCCCATTCCAGATACATAACTGACAGATCGAGCCCAGTGTGACTTAAATAGAACTTTTAATTTTCTCTCCCTCTTCTCCTTGACTAACACAATCTTATCTCGCCCGTATCTGTTCAGTGTGCTGCTGCAATGGCTCTAGCCCTGTCCTTTAGCCACATCAACCTCCTAATTCTCCACTGGCTTCATATTTCCTGTTGTATCCAATGCATGTTCCCTGTCTTTGCACAGAAAGTTCTTCATGGCCTCTTCCATCTCTGTCTACCTTTCACAAAAGCAGAGGCAGCTTGTGGCTCTGCAGACCCCAGAGGCTTTGGATCTGCACCGTGAGATCACCTATCTGACCTTTGCTCGCTTCAGGCACTTACATTTAGCAATGAAACTTATATATTAAGGCCACAGGTTTCAATTAAACTAAAGTATTTTACTTCTGAAGAGGCTAACCTATGTTCTGCAAAGAGAAAACAAGAGTGATCACCGTTGCCTGAGGCTTTTACGATAGCCCAGCTAACTCCAGAGGTCAACCAGGCCTGTGGTTGTAGAGGAAGGGGTTAAAAAAAGACAGATGAACTTTCACATCGCAGTTCCCTTGGCTGGGAAGGAAGTTTCTTCCTGACCCCCAATCAACCCTGTGGCAGGGAGCAAGATAAACCCATCAGTCTTGCAGAAAGAGGGTTTTCCTCATTGCCTCAAAGCACTTGCTTATACCATTCTGTATTTCAGGTTATGAGCAATCCACAATGCCTCTGAAGAAGGGAGAAGATAATATTTGACTGAATAAATTAAAGAAATCTGTTTTAATGAAAGCTGTTGTCTTTTGGATGTGTTTCAAAGCTGACTAAGATGCAAGTCCCGACTGAAGCTTTTTCTGCAGCTGGGATAGGTGCAAGGGCTCAAGTTTTTTTTCTGTATTCTCTGGTGTCTGATACGAGGAGCTGATGAAGTAGCTTTTCCTTCTGTGGATACATTTGCAGAGTCTCTCCTATCCAGTTGGCTACTTCCATAAATTGTGTATGACCTTAATCATGTTTGAGACCCCTAATCCTTCCAAATTCAGCTAAAGTTGTCCAATTGGTTTAAAATACATTAAAGTGAGTACAGACACGCATGAACAGACTCAGCAGAGATGTGCTGGTAAGTGCTGGGAGGAGAAATGTGGAGGAGTGATAACCTCTCCCACATTTTGGCCAGAGACTTGAGGTTTGATTGCAGCCATTACCTTAGTACTGAACCAGGAGTGTTAAAAACATGGTGAAGGCCACACACAAAGTCTTATCCCTAAAAGGAAAGGAATGAGCAGGAAGACTGATAGAGATCTCAGGTTCAGAAAGAAGCCGTGAGACCCTCCAACCCAAATCAAGCACTCATGGGGGCTCCAGGTTCCTCGGGACGCTAATGAAACATTAGGTGTAGGTTAAATAAATGGCCAGTGCAATGCATTGCTCAGGAAAAAGCAGTGAACATTTGCAATGACAGCTAGAAGTACACCTGGCTTCAAACTGGAATACACCCAACAAACGGAGCCGCTGGAATCCATAGGGAATATCGGTCACTGAACTTCTCTTTCTTGCTTATTCAGTTACCAGTGCAGACCTCCTGGCTTCCTCCTGTTCAGACTTTGGAGAAACTCCCTCTAAATACCTGCAGTTACCTCTTCTCTCTTCCCCTCCCAGGTTCTTCTTTTGCTCTGAGGTCCACAGAGGCTTCCTGGACCCTGCAGCTCGTGTGCCGAGGCCGCGGCTGACGGTGCCGAGCGGCGCGTGGGTGCTCCCTGCACACTGCTGGGTGCCCGTTCCTCCTTACCTCGCCCGTGCTTCGGCACTTCTTCAGGCAGTTCTTGCTCTGTGCTGGCACAGCGCGCAGCGGAACAGGGTCCTGGACTGTCACGAGGGTTCCTAGCTACTGTAGGTACGTGAAATCATGGTAACAGCAATATACATGCAAGAAATTGCTTTTTACTTGTTGCTCGAGGGGAGAAGATTCTGTAAAGCAAGGATTCGTCCACTTGAAAAAAAAGATCACTTAAAATATAATGCGAACGGAACTGCAGATCCCGAAGTACGGAGACCCAAGAGAGCTGTCACCATACATGTTCTCTGAGGAGGAGGAACTGCAATTTTTGAATGTATGTTTCCTGTTTCAGGTCATTTGGAATGCTCTGAAGCCAAGAAATACTTGATTTGTGACAAGAAAAGTATCTCAAAGTTGGTCATTAACATAGTTTTTTTTTTTTTTTTAGAAGTAGTGCATTTTAAAACTCATATATATGTGCAATTCTGTATGTATGTATGCTAAGGTCTTATGTTAAAAAAAAATAAAAGCAAGCTTAACAACTCTGTAGGGCTCTGCCTGTTTCTTTTTTTCCTGGTTACCAACCTTGTACAAATTAAAAACACATTAGCCACTTTGAAAATAAATCTGCGGCAGTTCAGCCTCTTCTCTTTGGAGTTTCGCTTTGCAGATAGCAGGGGCATTCCACTGACTAAGCCACCACTTGAGTGAATTTCCTGATTTTGCTTGGTCGCTTAATTTCCTGTTGGGCTCACATTTTGCCTAATTCAAGACAAAAAAGACCCCTATAAATGGGATGAATGATTGAAATTGCAGAGCTGGACATAGTAATTTGATTGCAGTTCAGCATGTGCCTCTGAACAGAGGTAGGATTTCTGAGACACGAATATAAGCTACTCTTAAAAATGTCTTTAATTCAGCATTTTCTCCCCTTATTGAGTTACGGATAGATGCATCTATATATTTGTAATTAAAGGTCTTCTCTTTGCGTTCAGATTTTAATGTGTGTCAAGGACAAGTTCTCCCCTATTACGACATGAAGGTTTCAGTCTCTAAAACAGGACAAGAAGAAAACGACAGGAAGTCCTAGTCTTACGGCCTGGTTTCCATAAAAGCTCCCTAGCACTACTTGGGAATACCTTTGAAGCAGATCCTCTCTGTATCATTTTTCCATAGCTTTACATAGCAACTTCTAAACACTCAGCACCATGAATGGGATTAAATAATCCCTTATCAGAAGGCGACAAAAATGGATCCCTAATACAGACTCTTTAGGTCTCTAACCTGGTTGTTCCACACTTCTTACAGCTTTATATATTGCCTCTCACAATACCTACACGCTCTACAAAATAATTAAGCTATAAAATCTTAAAATAAATTGTGGGCTCTTTTCTCGTGTTCTTTTCTCAGTGGAGAACACTGTCTAGTGGGGTTTTATTTATAGGCCAGCTCCGTGGAAGACTTTCTGAATGAAAGGACACACTTTGCCGGTTTATGCCAACGCCACGAGCCAGGGCTCAGCCTGCGCTTTCCTGGGAAGGGTTTCCAGGGCACCTGTGAGAACGGGGCCTTTCCCCAGCGCCAGCACTGGTCCCGGCAGCAGGATCAGGACTTCACAGTCTGCACTGGTTGAGACTAATCTGAAAACCAAACCCGTGATGACGCCCCGTTAGCAGGTCCCGTTCTGGAATATCCTTTATTCAAGGTTCTTTTCAGCCAAGTGCCTGCTGGTGGAAAGGGTACCAAATTATGAATAAAGGTGAGCTGAACACGTGTTAAAATGCGATGGTGCCGTGGCGGTAGATGCTTGGACCGTGGTTCTGAAAGGCCTGTTGTGAACCGTGTTCCCAGCAGCTTGAGTTGTGCCTTCATCCCTGAAAAAAACATTATTATTATTAAGCATGACTCTCTGAGTGTCTTTCTTGAGATGGTTGGCTGGTGGCAGGGGTCTTGCTTGGTCATGCACCTGGTTAATAGCCTAGAACATTATCACTATTTACAGCTGTTTCGAACAGGAACTGAGATCAAAGTTCAAGTTAATGTAAGAAAGAAAAATGAAAGTTGAGTCAGTTAGGAAGGACTGTTAGGAAGGACTATATTCTACCCTTTTGGAGCCTTATCTGGGAAGTATTTTTCCATCTCTGACTACTATAAAGCAGCTCCTGTGATCTTTATATTGCCAAGCTCTGTATCTAAAACCACATCCATAAGATCACATTTATTTTGGGCATTTTTAACACATCCCCTTTTCCAATTCTTTAAAAATCCATTTGACGTAGCAAGGACTATAACGTAAACTCGCTGTGCCTGGGTATCCCTATGGTCATGAAGCCAACGTATGGGTTTTCCATGAGCGTGGACCTCAGTTGAAGGCTACATCATCCTTGGGATCATGCAAGTAGAAAAATGGAGGCTGGGGCAGGAAAAATGCTCTTCAGAAGAGCCGTGTAGACGGGGATCTAACTGCCTCTTGAAGCCTTACAGTCTAGGTAGCCTTAGCTGCAAATTTAAAAATGAACAGGACCAAGGTATTATGACTGTTTAGGGTGCTTTCTTTTAACTTAATTTTCTTTTTAAGCTGGCTAGCTAGGAGCAGCTATGGTTCAAATCAGACCCATCACTTCCACATAATTGAAGAGGGATTTACAGAAGATGCAGGCGCTTTTCATGCCAAACGCTGTGCATGTGCAGAATGAGAACCGACAATTACAATTAATTTCTGAGCCCATATTCGGCACCAAGGAAGCAGCCGTGTGCATCCTTATTACCACGCACGGCTGGGGGAAGGGTTTTTTATTAGCTTTTATATGCACTTTTTACAGTGATGAACTTGGAACTTGTGGGAACGCTTGGATTTGGGGGCACGTGCTTATCGTGGCTGGCAGGAGGCTGCGCTGCTCTAGCAAAGTGCTCAGTCTGGGGCTGCAAAGGGTCGCGCTGCGCAAAGAAGGGCCTTGCCTAGAGGTTGCAGCAGACAAAAGCGGCGACTGCTGCATCCCACCTGTTACCTGCGGGAGTCGGCGGCGCTGCTTCCCCCCCAGCAAGTCCTGGCAGCCCCGAGATAACATTTCAGTCCAGATCTGCTCAGGTTATCGATAAAAGTTGGCAAAACGAATAACCTTGAGGGAGCAGGACTAGATTTTCTGTGTGCTTAATTTATGGGCCGAGCCTGGCCTGGCACAATGCAAGTCCAGCTGTCAGTGTTCTTTGTCACGCGGCTTTTAGAGGATGTCATTTCGCTGGGGCAGGACATAAAAGGGGGTTTTAAGAACACTTTGCGCTCAAGTAATCGCGGCTGACTACTGTGCTCTCTGGTTACAATTAACAGCACAGTCTGACCAAATCTCTCGGATTCTGTTTGTTCGCAGGCCTGGGGCAACTGGAATATCTCTCTTTTGTCCCACACTCCTTCATCACCATAGCAACAAATGGACAAAATTTATATATATATATATTTTTTTTTCTTGTAAGTTGACTGATAAGTTTTTGAGAGCACACACGCCCACACGCGGAGCACAGGTAGTCCAGACTGGGGGATTAGCACGTTAAAACCGTGGGCTTAACCAACACGCTCGGCCGTGGCGCCGCTCCCTGCCTGCAGCAACCCGTCCCAGCAGAGCCACGTCGTGCGCTTGTGACTGCTCCGACGCGGGGTGTCCGCGCGGGGCACGCGGGGCCGGGCCGCTGCGGGAACGCGCTCGCCGCCCGTCTCTGGATGCAGATGCTTGCCAGAAGGCCTCCGGTTTTTCCCTACCCTGCAATTTGCTGGGCACCCAGAAACAGCTCTAGCGCGAGTGTATTTCATGGGAAAGTTTGCTTTTTGCCGGTTACGTGTTGCAGCTCGCACAGGTGCTTATTTCCCTCTATCTGCACCATCTATTCTTTTCAAGCGACAGATACTGAGAGCAGCAAGCTGTAAAGACACGTACCACCGGAGTTACAAAGCAAATCTCTTGGGAGACGGTAAAACAAACGGAGCACCCAACACCCTCCCCTCTCCCGCGCTGCCAAACCGCCTCCTGCCCTCCCTCCTGCCGCAAAACCCGCGGCAGGGAGGTGGGAGCAGATCAGAAAGTCGGAACACCGGCTTGCTCCCTCCCGAGCTTTCCCAGCGCAGACCGATGGCCTCAGGAATAGGGGGAAGGGGAGAGGCCGGGATGCCCCGCGCGGAGCCACGCCAGCATTCAGCTTTATAAAATATATTAAATTCCCATCTCGCTGGAGCCAGTATTGAAAGATTTGAGCAAGGCCAACGCGTGACCTTTCGCAGACAATAGCCAGGGCCCTAATTGGCAAGGGCTCTTTGTGCGTCT
Source organism: Nothocercus julius (assembly GCA_013398735.1). NCBI lineage: Eukaryota > Metazoa > Chordata > Aves > Tinamiformes > Tinamidae > Nothocercus > Nothocercus julius. The sequence continues at coordinate 779,579 of VZSV01000009.1, forward strand.
CCCAGCGCCGAGCGGGCCCGTTTCATGCTCATTCTGCCGCGGGCGCAGGTCTGGGGCTGGAAGTGGGAAGCGGCGAGTTTGGGTGATTTCTGATTGTTCTATAATGCCACCTGCTGACTCGAGGGCAGCAGTAGCCCGCGTATCAAAAGTCCTTTCACAGAGCCCCGCTTTTAACTTCGGGGCTATTTATATTAATGGGATCATTCAATGCATTTCACTCACGTTCTGATTTAGAGCCCAAGGACAAACCGACGTTGCAAATCCTAAGTGATCACCGTACGCTATACCAGAGACGTCGACCATCCCAGCTTATTGTGCTCCAGTGCATTGCAAGTGCAAAATATAAGGGGGGAGTAGTTAAAAAAGTCTTGGTACTCGAAATAATCAAATGTTGTGTGTTTAACGTGCTATGCTTTTTCTTCCGTGACTGATGGAAGCTGCAGGCATTTGTGTGCCAGCGCTACAGTGCCTCTTCACTAAGAAAGCAAGGGGAGAGGCAGTAAAACACAAGGGGCTGCTTCGCCTCTGCAGAGAGGCCCGGGTCTGGTGCTGTTCCAAGGCTGTGCTCTCACGGACGGCGCCGTTCCTGCGGTGCCTGTTCTCTGCAGAGATGCATGGGAGAGTAAAGGGATCCCCTTCCTGCAAAAGGTCCCAAACCATTTTCTGGCTAAGCCTGGAAAAGTTTGAACGCAGATCTAGCGTGAAACCCAGATCTAGAATGAAGCAGCGAAGCATCGACCTTCCAGGTCTACACACGCCCAAAGCACCGCGGCCACTGCTGCTCTGCCCACGCTCCGGGGGCCCTCGCACGTCCCCTCTGCTCCTTCTCCCCTTAGCTCTGCTGGGCGCCCTTGTGTTTTTTTCCTCCTGGCACCATCATTACTTGTGTGTTCCATGAACAAGGACTCGCTCAGGTCTCCACCAGCACCCGCTGCAATCTCTACGCGTGGGTCGCGGCTCCCGGATGGACACCCGGGGTCCATTTCTCCCACCGGCCGTTTGACCCTCTTCCTGCAGCGCAGACAGGCACGGCAGAGCCTCCTGCACCGCTCACCTCCCTTGGCACTTGCGCGGGGTCTAATTTTTGAGCCGGCCTCCCACACATTTAATAAAAGACGCACATTCAAGCAGGCTGGGTGCCCAGAACGCAATTAAGCATCCAACTGTCCGATCTGTGGGGCCAAATCCTCGGCGTTCCCGGGGGTTCTCAGGTGCAGGTTCACACTGGTTCATCAGGTTTCCGTGGGGGGGGGGGAAATGTAATTTAGCTCTTTCAGTCTTAGTCATTGGAAATAAAAGGGGAGTAAGCAAGGCTTGTCTTTGGCTGTAGGAATGGCAAACAAACCAGGCGTGATTCTTTATCTTAAAGCAAAATTTGCAAGTGAACAAGGCCTTGTAATTGATGCAGATTTAAAGATATAAGGTGAGGCTATTCTATGTTTAGGTTTAAATGACAAATCTTATCTCACTTTTCCCATCCCCTCCCTGTTTTCTTCCCTCGCACAGCAGAATGTTTAACAATACTTTCTTCAGACCCAATTCTCAAACCTGCCAGTCCTCACAGCTCCAGTGAATTTTGGGGCAGCCAGAGATATTTAGCAAGTCTGAAAAAAATTCCACTCCCCCATCAAACCTTTCTTTCAACACAACCTGACCATAGAAAAGTCGTAATACCTGAGACAAGCAGTTTTTTTGCCTGATCTGGGTCATTCTGTGGCACTAGCATGAATATTGCACAGGAGGAAGGCGACTTAAAGCCACAACACAGCAGACAACTGATGCATCAGCCCACATGAACATGTGGAGAGATACAGAGTCTGCCTGAGTGATATACTGATGATATATCAGGTCTGCTTAATTGCTCCTTGTACTCTGATGCTTGATTAGATGAGAGAAGACTACAGTGCAATCATGGAATCATAATGCTTGGAAAAGACCTTCAAGATCATCATATGGTGCAGATGCAGCCAGGCTCTGCCACTTTGTGGGGATGCCAGAAAATGACTCCTGCTTCTATTTTATTTAGCAGCATAGATGTCACCATATGCATAGCAAGGAGAGAAATATTTTCACGTTCCAGGACTTAGCAGGGAGCAAGGCCTTAAATTCTGCTGTGAGTTTAACCCTGACTCTGAAATGTTAAAAAAAAAGAAAAAAGAAAAAAAGAAAACTTGATCTCTTTGTTTTTTTTTTAGGCAATGAGAACAGATAGATTAGACCACTGGGAGCAGTTGATACCAGTAAAATAGCCTAGGGTGAACAGAGAAGCAAAAAAAATCTATTGTGCCTACTTACAGCGTGAGGAAGGATCTCAGTCCATTCAGAGATGGATCCATTTAAAGATGGATCATGACCCTCATCTCCAGTCACCCCAGCTTCCTTTGCATGTGGTTGGATATTTGACAGCTGAATTTTGCCTCTCATTTGCCATTACATAAGGAAACATAAAACAAAAACTTCAAAAACATTGAACCTTCAATGCAAAGCAAGGTAGCACAGAAGCTATAGGTCATCAGATTTTGATTTGCATTCCCAACAATTGCAGAGGACCTTGAAAATGTTCTATCATTTTATATCTTTGACTATGAAGAGCTGCACAAGACGCTGTAATGAGTTAACCAAGGTATGAAAGAGGTGAGCAAAGAAGGAAGAAACAAACTGGAGAACAAGTAGAAGCTTTGCACACCTTGGTATGTAGTTTTTCTCTTGTTTTTAAGCAGGAATTGGTGAAATTGCTCTGTAATTTTCTGTTGTATATAGTAAAAGGTATTCATCAATAACTGAGTGGGTAGACCTTATTAGGTTGCCTACTTCAAGAGCAAGAAGAGCCTGAGCCAGCTTGCAATAAGATTTAAAAGAAAGGTATCTATAACAAAATTGCTTATTTCTGGTCAGTGCCTTCTGTGAGAAGTAATTCCTACTGTGAAAGGCAGTCAGATAATGAGGAAAGAGTGTTTCAGGATCACACAGAGATTAGATTCAATAGATCAGCATTTCTCTACAGCCACCTTGGGCTCCATTCTTAATACTACCAGACTCATGTAAGAAATACGGATCTTTGTTTCTTTCTATTCTCTTCTCTGCAGACATCAGAGGTCAGAATCAGCACTCTGGTGTATTGAAAAGGCACCTGGAGGCACCTTCTCCTTTGGTCCAGGAGAACATTCCCAAGTTGCAGTCCTCTCTACTGCTCCCCAGCATACATGGTCCTTTCCCAGGATGTTCCTGGAGCAGAGAGCAGGAACCAGTGGGGTAAATCTTACTGATTGGAGCTATGAAGTGCCAAGCCTGGTTGTCTGAAGTGACGTTTCCTACAGCACCATTATCTACACATCACAGCAGTGTGGATACCTCGCAGTAGGAATCTAATTCTGTTTCTGTGTCCTCAGATCCTTTTCCAAGATAGCCAGCCCTAAGTATAGCCTGGCACTTTTGCCTCTACAGAAACTGGACTGAAATCACAAGTCTTTATTATAAAAAAAGCACAACCAACCAACCAACCACCACGCACAAAAAAACACAGAGTTAGAGCTCATCTCTGTGAGGTAACACAATTCCTGCTGTAAATAATGGGTGAAGATACTTGATACTTTAAAGTAACCAGCCATTAGCCTCCTCAATCATCTGGGCAGGATTTAACCTAGTAACCCACAGGTGAAGTGTTCAAACCTCACCCAATGCTCCTGTTAATCTCTTTATCTGCCATGTATTTATTCTGTTTAACCATTGCAAGAAACGCAATTCCCCAAATCTCCCCATCAGCTGTAGCTGGATATCTTTACTGGATATCTTTATATTCAGTTCCCCAAAGCTTGAGAGACGAGAGTTGAGGAATCTGTAGCTGGAATCCTACCATTAGAAGAGAAAGACCCCTTTATATCTCTACTCTCTACCCTCTGATTCTGCATTTAGCTCAAAGGGAGCAGTCAGCTCAGAAATAGGTACCTTTACAAGGATTCATGGATCATGGGAAAAAGGTGCTGCAGAAAAGTAAGACAGGACAGTTAAAGTCACATCAGAAGGAGCTGTGGACTGAGCAGGAAGGGGCATTTCTGCAGCCACTGCTTTTTTTTTTTTTATTTTTTTGGATACCATTTTGTCAAATGCCTTAATTGTCTCCAATTTCACTTGTAATGCTATACAGGACAAAGGGAATATTGAAAAAGTGTTTTCAATATGGATAGGTCAGCCAGAAGACTGACAGATTTAACAGTTTCTTGGACAACTGACTAAGAGCTCAGGAGACGTAACAGGAAAAGCAGCGTGGTTTTATATCAAACAATGAAGCCACTGGGAAGTTTTGAACTTTTTGAATCCATGGACAAAAAAATTGCTGCTGTTTGCCAGTAACTGGCAAAATACTCACAGAAAAGCAAAATGCCTGTCTTTCAAACCACATCTTAATACTGAATGATGCATTACATTTGTTGATGGGAATAATTAATACAGGGTTTGCCAGAGAGACTGAAAGGGTAGGATCTTCTAAGTCTGAAGAAGATAAGGTTGTGTGAAATAGCATCTCCTATCCACTGGATCCACCAGATAGTCAGTTCAGATGCCATAGGCATTGCCTCGGCATGAAGGTTGATTGCTATAAGCTGTAAGACGCTGACGCTTCCCGGTGTATTCTGCAATAGGTCCTCTTGCTCATACTGGGACAGGTCACTCTTCTCAACTGTGGAGCCACAAAGCAGAGGAGAGAGGAGTTCGGAATAGCTGCTGTGTGCTCAGATCTATTTGAAGCACGTTGTAGTGGTGCCGTAGTGGTATTAGATCCCCTAGCTCCCAAAAGTGACCTTCTGGATCATCACAGTCTTCAGCAGTCTCATTTAGATTAATGCAAAATGGCTTCTTCAAATCACACCTCTTGGTTGCCGCCTTCTCTTTAAAAAGGCTGTACACGCACAGCTGTACACGCAGGTCGGCCTCCAGCCCTGAGTCCAAGATCCCAAGCTTTTTTTTCCTAATTAACCTTCCAGAATCTGAGGTATTCAAGCGGTACTATTGGCAAGTGAAATCAGTGCACTTGAGGCAGTTGCCTCCATGCATGTCTTATATACACACTACATATAGTTTACATATATAGCTGACCACAGTGGAGCTGAAATAACAGATTAAGCTGGCATAGAGAGCTCTGGTGCCAAAACAGGGAGCCCTGTCCTTCCCCCTTTCCCCATCAACGGGGAGCAAAGGTTTGTCAACAGGAATAGCGTGATGCTGAATTTGCCTCATGCAGCATCCCTGAATATCTGAAAGCATCAGGTGCTTCCGAATATCAGACAAGAAACCAGGGATGATGAGTGCAACACAACCGCAGGCGATGCTTGTTCATTTACAAACATTAGATTGATATCTCCTTTAAATTAAGGGTATGAGCCACCAGGAGAAGCAAAATGAGACAGTAGTAACCTCTCCAGAGTGCTCACAACCAGCCTTGCTGAAGTTACTTTTTTTTTTTTTTAAAGTAACTTTACCAAAGTAAAGAGTTTCAATTTCAGTATTGGCTAGAGCTCCAAAGAGCTGTAAAGTAATATCTAGATACAGGTGTTTTTTTTTTTATCAGGGCTATGGACAACTGAACCATACAGATCTGATGCTTCATTTTCAGTTTCTTCAGTATCTTTAAATACTGAACTGAAATACTGAAATTAGCTGAAATACTTCCCAGACGATTGAATTACTGAAAACAGGTGTATTGGGAAGATTCATTATAATGCCCCATTGCAACATAAACAGCAAGGGAAAATAACAACCAACCAACCCCTTCCCTCACTGTTTTAGCCATCCCAGACTCACACTGTTTACACCTGGAAGAGCGAAAACAAATTAGCCTGTGGGTACAAGTTAAAATTGCTTTTGATTCATGCTGTGTCATTAAACAAAACAAAAACAAACAAACAAGCAAACAGCATCTGCATGAGTTAAATATTTACTTACTCCCTGCAGCAAGAGGCAGAGGGCAGGACGGAAGCAAGGGAAATAGCCCCTGCTCTGCCTCTACCATCCCACGTGACATGGGACCGGTGCTGTCTCTGCCGCGCTTCAGCTTCCCCATCTGCAAGAGGGGCTGCTGCTCTGCAAAAGCCGCACGGGACTGTCCCGTGCGTTTTCCCTGCCCAGCACAGGTCTCTAAATGGCTGTGTACAACGGGAGCGGATTTAGCGTCCCCAAACCTTACGGAGAGGGCACCTTTGCACGGCGCGCTCCCGTATCCCTGCTCGTGGCAGGCAGCTCGGCCTGCTGCCTTCTGCTCCCCCGGGATGCCGGAATCCTGCCGCGCTCGCTGCGCTTTGACGTGGCCTTGGCAGCTGGGGGCTGCCCCCCTGCAGCAACGCGCCCGGGGAAGGCAGGGGGTGAAGCGCCGAGGCCGGGCAGGGTCAGCACGGATTCCAGGGCCTTTGTGCTGCTGCCGCTGCCTCCTCTTCAGCCTTCCCTTGCTGTAGCAATTACTGCTCATCAGCACAGATTAACAGTTGCACAAGCAAACTACAGAACAAATGAATGCAGGGCCAAGGGCCAATCTCAGGCAGTGGGGTTCTGCCACTGACTTTAAATGGGCCTGGGATTTAGCCCTGCAGCTTTCCTTGTACTTCCCTCTCTTCACCCCTTCCTGCGCTGCAGCTGGCGGCTCCCGGGGGGAGGCACTCCCAGGTACAAGCTCCACAGGCTGCGCTCAGAACCTCCTGGGATTCATTCCACCCATTCCCTGGCCCTGTCTGTCTGCAAAGAGCCATGAGAGCCACTTCATAGTTTCTTCTAAAAGGTAGAAGAATAGAGACAAGAATAGATCTCAATTCATTCCTAAAGGTTTCTGTGGGGCTATGAAGAATTTAAAGGTCCTCTCACCTCATCCCTTGTTTATCTCATAGCCTCAGGCCTCATCTACATGAAAGAGTTGCACCAATATAACTAGATGTTAATTTAAACCAATTCATTAACCTAATACAAACCCTGGAGGAAAGGGAGGAATGGACGTTCTTGCCGTGTATTAAAACCAGACTCCTATCGGTTTGCTTTAATCTGGTGAGAAACTAAACCAAAGTAAGGAGTGCCCATGGACAGGTTTGCTCTGGTTTGACAGAACATATGGAAAAGAGCAATGCAAATCACACCCAGGAGTTCTCACTCAGCAGAGCCAGAGCTTCTTACTCGCCTGCAGGGACCAAGCTACGACTTGAACCAAATGCTTTCCACTCCATCTGCCTTTGGAGCAAGACTTTGCTTTCCTTTCTTGCAGAAGAGACCTAATCTGTCTCTGTTTTAATCCCTTGGAGAGGACTCATTTGAGGTATTGGGCTGGATCCGCTCTGGGCACTGCGGAAGCACAGGCAGATCCCAGCAGCCTGGACAATCCAGGCAGGGCTTTGAGGGACAGGTCCTGGCAGATCTGCCCGCACTGCTGAGGACGCCACCGCTCCAGCCTCCTCCGGCAGCCGGCACATCCGCAGGAGGGCCGGCCGGCGGGAACACGCGGCCCGAGCGGCTCCGCTCCGCAGCCGCTGCCTCTCCATGGATGGGGTGGCAAGCAAGTCCCCCTCCACTCCTCCAAAAAAACGCAAAGTGCGAGAAATGGCTCCCCAAAGTGCCAGGCAATGAAAACAGGCCCAAAAGGCAAGGAGAGGGATGGGACGGGGGCACTTGTGCTCAGCAGGCAGCGCTGCTGCTCCTCAGCGGCTGAAAGGGCCTTTGGCCAGTGCCTGATGGGCGGCATGGAGAAGGTGAAGCCGGACTGTTCTCAGTAGCCCACACTGCGAGGGGAAGAGAGGCAGCAGATGCAAATCAATTCCAATTGGATATTAGAGGGGAAAAACTAAAAAAGTTCACAGTGATGGAGATATTCGAAACGCAACTGGACAAGTCCATGAGCAACCTGATCTAACGCTGAGGTTAGCCTTGCTGTGAGCAGGGAGGAGGTCTCACCTCATGGTCTCCTCAAGTCCCTGCTGACCTAAACTACTCTCTGCTTTATTCAAGGAAAGTAAGGCAGAAATTGCTTATCTGAAACTAAGCTTGCCCTGGTTCCAGCACTGTCACACGACTAATGAATTTGCCTGACTACTTGCCAGGTGTTGAGAGCGTCATCCTGAAAAGAGAAGGCTGATGGAAGAACAAGAGACTAGAGTAACTGCAGAACGGTGCCAATCACCGCAGTGAGAGTCCGTAAAGAACAATCCTAAAATTTTCCACACAAGATTTTCTCTCAGGAAAGCACTCCGAAGCTAGAAAGCCTAAAGTGAAAATTCCTCAGCAGGCGCCTACCTGCTGAGAGGACCGCAAGGAGATGTCCCGACTCCAGGGGCCCCGTCTGGGCCAGGGAAGGTTGCTGAAGCGTTTCCTGCTGCAGATAACATCGCTTGGCTTTCCCCTGCCCTCGTAACCACTGGGAGTCTTCGTGTAGGTGGCTGCCGGCTGATTTTGGCACTTCAAAGCTGTGCCAGTGAGACGTGTTCTGAGCAGCATTGCACAACTGTGCGCAGACCTCTAATAGCAGCAGAGGGCTAAATTTCCAGCATAGCGAGTACTCAAGGCAGGAGGAGAATAAAATAGGGTTAATAGGAGGAACAATCCTTAGCATGCATAGGGAAAGCATAAATACAACAATATCCTCATTAGATAAGGAGATAAGACAAAAAGGATTTTTCTCTTTAAAAAAAATATGGATTTTGTCAATATTTGAATATTTTTTAATTTTGTTTTGAATTCTTAGGAAAAACATTTGAAAATTATTTACAGGAAGTCTTCATTATACTATAAATTGTGTGTTTTCTGCTAGATTGTTTTTATACTATCATAATTCTTTTTATCCAAGGATCTCAAATTATCTTGCCAAAATTTTCATGGATTCAAAGACATGATTAAGTTCACAGGAGGAAAGTCTGCCAAGGGCTATGAAACACAAAAGCAAAATCTCTAGCTCAGGAAGCCTTTAAGCTACAGATAGCTGGAAGCTAGAAGAGAATACAGGGAAATCTGTGAATACACTTCCGTTCTTGCCTTCATTGCTTGCACCCAAAAGGATATTAGCCAGGTGCTGTTTTCATGTTTTTGTGTCATGTGTCCCTTTCCTCTAGAAACCATTAAGTGTGGGCCTGCCAGCATGGAGCTCTATCCCAAAGAGCTTACTGATAGATATACACACTACTCAGTTCCTTACAGCCTTTTCCAATGGAATGATCCATGTTCCATGTCCACAGCGAACTAATGGAGTTAAATTATAGCATGGAAGAAGAGCATTAGCATCTTTAAAAAGCATTAGAAAGAGCTTGCCAATAGTACAGATCACGAGGCCCTAGAAGTGATTACCTGGAGAGATTTCAGAGCCCTAGTGGTGCAGGTTGTTAGGAAGAAGCCTCGGCAATACCTGTCAGGAAAAGTTATGGATGAAGCTGATCCTACCTTGGGCAAGGACATTATCTTGAGAACTCTTTCATCTCACGTGATGCTGGAGGTCACCTAGAACTTGCTTCAGCTGTTGAATTTGAATCACTTCTTCCACCCACTCCACAAAATAGATGTGATTATAAATTACAGATGGACTAGAAGGATCAGTAAAGAGTATAAGAACGCAAGCGCATCTAACAGATTTTAAGCTCTGCTGGATTGCAACTTGAATCAACAGTTTTCAAGTGGCTGTGACCTTCAGCACCAACAGTAAGTCAGTCTGCTCTGACTGATGTTTCTGACAACAGCATACAGCTGCAAAGGGTGAAAGGATGAAGGACCACATTCTCAGATCTCTCGCAGAGCTTTCCAAAAGTCTTTTGCTAACTGCTGTAAGATACCTCAGAGACACCCTAGTCTTGCCCCTAGCTTTTCCTGGGAGATGAAAGACCATCGGAATACAATAGTAGGTGCAAATCCGAACCTGACCACCCAGACGGGATGGCTGGGTGCCTGGTGAAGGCCCTACGTTTGAAAGCCATATTCAGCAAGTCCACAGCAAAAGACAACCAGAAAGTACAATTAACTCAGTGCTGCAGCCTAGAATGAGAAATCAGAGGGAGGCAGCAAAGCTAATACAGGAGAACTTGCCTGACTTACCTGTCTAGGTCTGTGGCCTCCCCAAACGCCTAATCCAGGAGCTATTTCAAGTGAGTGGAAGGATTTCCATTTACCTCAACAGATCTTAGATCAAACAAGTTGTCTATAAAGCACTTACATATATACTATATATATATACACATATCTATTACTTTCATCCACCAAAGACTGTTGAACTAGCTACCTGTTCAAATTTATGCCTGTGAAGTTATTTTCTAGTATAAGGTGTAGGCACAGCTGTGGGTGGGTGCTTAGAGAAGGTATCTCAACTAACTTACTTTTAAAAGGATAAAAATGATCCTTTCAATAGCCAAAGAAACATCATGATTTTTAACACTCTGAAGCTAAATAAGCCATTGAGCTGAAGGCCAGTTTCTATTCTCTCCAAAAGGGTTGCAGAAAGTTGACAGGAACTTTAAGAAACCACACTAGAACTATCATAGTTGCCACTGGGCTGGTCTTTTGTTTGGTTAAAGAGATTAGAGCTCAATCAGTAGTAAGCTTTTGATGCCAAAGAGACAGTTTTCTTCAGATTTCTACACACAACAGACCTCTCAGTATTTTATGTCTGCTCCATTAAATGCACTCTCCCAAATAAAGAGAGTAAATCCTTGAACACAGAAGATACGATATATTTTCACTGTATTAAAGTTATAGTGTAGTTATTGCTGACTCTTGGCAGAGTGTCCAAATGCTGAAAGAAGAAACAAGAACCTGTTATCTCATCTTGCTTGGACACCATGGGAAAGGAGAGAGAACCAGCCAGAACAGCTGCAAATAACTATGTCTGTTTCAAATTCAGAACAAATCATTTTCCTGCTGTAATTCCTGACAAATAATTTTCTTGTCCAACGATTTTTAAGTTTATCCCATAGGACTGCAGGGATAACCATCCTGACGCTGCAGATAACAGGATTGTAATCATAAATCTTCAGATTCAAGCACATCCACCATGGTTGAGTGACCATAGCATTTTAAGGGAAAGAGATTTTTTTTCCCCCTGAAAAGATGACAGCACAAAAGTGAATTCTGTGAATTACAGAACAATGCATCGTTTTTATTTTCAATTTGCCATGCACTCCTTATCATTTCACCCACACTCTGCCCACTAATCAAGGCAAGAAGTCTTGGCTGGTGCAGCTGGTTCTGGGTAGATCTATTTGTGGCTGTTGCTATAGGAGCAACAGCAAAAGCACCCTTTTTAAAAAATTATTTTTCTTTATTTTTTGAGGGGGGAGAGAGGAAGAATAAATGACCTTATTTGAGAACAATTAATTTGTCTGCAGAATAACACAACCTTTAGTCTAGTCTAGCCTTGCGAGGAGCTATTCCAATCAACATTGTGTAAATGAAGGGAAACATGTTTCTTCTCATTATTTGACCCTGGTTGATAAAATTTTGCCTTTTCCCCATGGAAGAGAAGAACTCAGGTATCTAGTGCATATAGATATTGAAGAACTACAGGGCTGTGTTTTCTTGAACCAGCTTCAAATGGCAAAAGTCATTGTGCCTTATCTCCTGCAGACGAAATATGAAAAAAATACAAAATAATTATCAATACGAAACACTTGTGTTAGCGGCTGATGTGAAGCACACAGCCAAACGCTAATAATTAGCCTCCTGACTGCTGTAGAAAGCATCATCTAAACTAAATGGTTTTGTATGTGAATACATTCAAACCTTGGTCAGTACCTAAACTACGATTTGAGCCTTTTATTCAGCAAACCAGAGTCCTACATACCTGTGGTGATCAAAAATGATCACCTTCAAAAAGGACTTCAACTTTAATAAGAATATGAGATGAGCATGCTTCACTCAGGCAATATACAAGCCTAAAAGGCACGCCACATTATATCCAAATTAGCAGCAACAGAGGGCCAATGCTATTTGAGATGCTACTAGTAAAGAAGAGGAGGCTCCATGTCTGGATTCGCTTTTCTCCCCAAAGACCTCTCCAGCAATTAGCATCTTCTCCTTAAATAGCTGTCAGGTACTGTGCATAATCCTCTTGCACTAGCCATACCTGACAGGCCTTGTAATTTCTGGCCTGATGCTGCAAAGCAACCTCCCCTTGTGCACTGATCATCCTCCTGTCACTTGTTCTCTGGTCACAAAAGATTTTCCCTGTAAAACAGGGAGCTAAAAATCACAAGGCGGGGAAAGGAAGAACTCTGGAAAAAACAACAGGACAAGGATATATGCTGAGCAGCAGTCTTAGCTCTAACAAGGGGGTGCCCTTCGCCTCCGTCTCCCCTGTGCTGCAGGCAGCCTTGCAAAGCAGACAGGCCTCTGTGCACAAAACCCACCGCTTCACGGGCTGCCCAGGCCTTTCTGGAAAAACTTGGTTAAGCACATTGAGAGTCTCTCACCTTCTTCCTTCGTTCCAGCTGCAAAGGCTCACGCTACAGGACCCTCACACTCTTGCTCCTTGGTTTATATATTCCATGTGTGTGGGAGTGAATGTTCAGGGATTTGGGAAGGGGGGCAAGGGGGAGAGTCCAAACAAAATATTTAAATGTAATTCCTTTGATGGTGCAGATGCGAGAGGGCAACCATCTGAGACTTTATTTTGATAGGATATTTCAGAGACTGCACAGTTTTGCCTTTATCAAATATGCCTCAGAAACACCATGGAAATACCGTATCCGCTGCCAGCTTCTCTTCAGCTCATCTCTCGTTTGCACAGGGGACCTCTGGGCTGCCCTCATATGCAGCGCTTGTCCACAGGAGAGCAAATTACTCTAGCTCGGACCACTCCATGAAACAGAATCTCACTCCCTGTCCCAGCTCAGGGCCACCTGAGAAAATGTGACAGCAGGTGACTTTACAGGGGACATTTGGAGCACAAACAGCCTTGTTCTGCAAACCCGGGCTTGCTTACTGAAGCTGGTTACATCAATGCTAAGGATGCGAGAGTGCTACAAGGCCAGGCTGGTGCGAGCAATGGACTGGCCTTCCTCAGATAAGTGACCACGTGGCAAGGCAGTGAATCAGTGACCTACAACGTTATGCGATTTTATTGCAGTGGAAATGGGGGAAGGCGGGAGAATATTTGCAGGTGTCTCTCTTCAGAGAAAGCTGGGGTCACAGAACGCTCTCTCCACCATTAGCTTCTCTAACCAGCCCTGGTGGGGCATGCCAGGCAGTTATAGAGCAGAATGTAAATGCTCTTCCCTCCCAGAGCATTCGTTCTCACCTCCCTAGCCTAGCGGCCGGTCCCCGGCTCAGCTCCCTGCTACCTCTGCACACTCGCTATTTGCATCATTACTAGCAGGCAGTCAAGAAACAATAAAACTGTCACACGCTAAACTGCATCGCACGGCATCTGGATGGGGAGAAGAGGCATAAGGTTACCTAGGAGCTTTAGGATTTTCTCTGAAGCTTGTGGGTTTCTTTTTTTTTCCCCCTCTTTTCCCCCACTTCTCTCAATGGTCCAGTGCCCTCAGAGAGTCCAGGCACAGACACCAGCTGGTCCCAGCAAAGGCCACATCCCCCACTGCCTTGTTCCCTCCAGCTCGGCTATATGGAGGCCTTAATTGCATGCATGTCTTTCAGGCTATTCTCCATGCATGAGCTGTCAGCAAAACCTTGCTGGAAACACTGGAATTTCACATTTTTCATGGAGCTTTTCCATATCAAATGGGCAGTTTTACATTTTCCATGAAATTCCTAATGACTACAAGAAAATAATAAAAAAAAAAACCCACAGCCATGGCGTTTGGAAGGACTCGCTCCGCTTGCCTTTGGGCACCATCTGACTGTTAAACACATGTGTGTGAATTTACTTAGCATACCGTTTCAGGGATGGAATTGGAATATTTCTGCTGTTGCTGGTGCAAACGGCAGGACAGAAGCTTGCATTCATCCATTCATTCATAAACTCTACTTGTGGCCCTGCGCGCCGGGGAAGGGATCGTTCGCATCATTTTTAAAACAGAAAGAGTGCAAAGCCCTGTCAACTGACAATATCCATCCAAGCTGTCATTGCCAATCACTTGAATGGACTGCAGCAGAGAGTATTTTCCACAATGAGATACCAATGGGGGTGACCATTAGGTCAGGAATCTTATTTTCTCAGCTCACCAACCCCTGCAAATAAATTCTCACCAAAAGGAGAGAAAAGCCTCATTGATTTGACAAGCGATCAGACACTGCAGTTGTCATTTTCCCAGCAGTTGCTAGCATATTTTTGCTTGGTGTGTGAGATATGGATTTCCTGACATAACCTATGAGGCTCTGAAAGGGATCATCCCTTTTACATCTACATCCTTGTGAGAAACACAACTCACAGCAATAAGCAGCCTGAAAGCAAGATACGAGCCTCAGCTTTCAAATATTATTACAACAGGCAACGTTCAAACAGAAGATCTGCTTTGTTCAGTTAGCTGGACATACTTTCTACACCAGCAGGAACATACTTCCCTCCCACGGTCTAAACCATTTTTCTTTACAGTTTAATTTTTTAGTTGTTTTTTTTTTTTGTTTGTTTGTTTGTTTTTAGGAATACATCAAAAATAAACCAATGGAGGCAAAGAAAGCAAGAAAAAGTGCGTTCATTGCTGAAAAGTCGTATTTTCAGCTTTTAGTTTCTAGAAATTAACACTGAATTTTCCTAACTATTTAAAAATAGCAATCTTAAAATATTCTGCTAACATGAAGAAATTCTTTGTTTAATTCCATCACAGGGCCTGAATTCTACCTATAGTCCAGATAAAATAAACTTGTGCTAGGAGACAAAATGTATTTTTCGTTCCATGCTACCCTGAATCCACCTCAACTTTAAAACTTACAGCTTGAATGTTCACGTTAGATTGTTAGGGATTTTTTTTTTGCGTGGGGAAAGTATCTTCTTAGCATCACAGGCCAAAAATTAACTAAAATGGAATCACATTGATTCCAATGATATTTTTTTACAGGAAGGTTTCTGCCCACAAGGAGAGCAGAACCCTAACGTAAAAGTAGTGAAGAGCTGGCAGCGCTGCGACAGACCTGGGTTTAACTGCAGTCTCCATGTCAGGCAGGGCAAGGACTTGATTCTGACTTTCCTAGAAGGGTGTCTTCTCTTTTTTTTCTATTAAAAACAATGATAAACAAACTTTTTTCACACCATGAAAAGCCTGTTCCTGCTCAGTTCTAGATGCTTTCCAGAGCACTAATATAAACGCCTCCCACCTTTGTCTGAAGACAACTACTTTGGCTAGTCTGGATTTCTAAAACACATAATTTCATCCAGCCATCTTTTAATTAGCGTTCAATAAGAAAACTGCATTATGTCTCAATCTATGGCATGATTATTATCTAGATAAAACATTTATCTTTCAGTTTATTGTTGACCTTAACATTGACATCGTACAAGAACGGTCAAGTGCTACAGAAAAATTGTAAAATGTTATTTTGGCAAGTCGACAGATTTGCTCCTACACTCAGTATCAAATTCATTTCCCACGTTCAGGCTTTGCAAGTCTGTATCTGCTCTGATGTATTCTTTGTGCCATCCACAACCACCTTACCAGCATATTCCTTTCAGTTACTGCTCATTCCCTTCCTTGATTTCATATTCAACACTTCTACTTCAATGTAGAATTTCTAATTCATACTGCAGAGCTTTTACTGCACCGATCTCATGATGTTTTTAGCTATACAAGAAACAAACTCTTAACAGGTATGTCAAAGGACATGGATTCAGTCTTTCATTATAAACTAAGCACAGGCAAAAAATCTCACAAGGACATGGATTCAGTCTTTCATTATAAACTAAGCACAGGCAAAAAATCTCATAGTCATCCTCCAATTCCTACTCACCCCTTATCAGAGACCAGTTCACAACCTCATGATACTTGATGACCTGTCAAGGAAGCTTCTGAAAACATTAACCGGGCACAAAAAAATGGAATGAGTTTTCCTTGGGAAATCTCAGAACTTCAAGAAGAAATTGACTTTTTTATTCTTTGCAAAAGGAAGATATTTCTACAAAGCAATTTAAAGAATCATTTTCAGGCATTTACACCGCACAGCACCAAGGATTTTAAATGCAAGCACACTAGTGGCAGTTGTCAAGAGGAGGGTTTTTTCCACCTAAATTCCATTTTTTTCCTCTCCCTGTCTCCTGTTAAGTTACTATTATTCTCCATTCCCTGTAATAATGGGCTTAAGATCAAGTGAAACTGGAAATGGAAGGAACAGTGAAAGATGACAGACTTGAAGGGATTTTATTGGAACTATGGGTTGCTCCTAAGGTCACAATCAGTAAGTATAATTAGATTCCTGGCATTTACAACAAATGTAAAGCAACTCTGAGATTTCTTTTGTGTGCATGTAATTAAACATGCACTTTTACTGCCCTCTGCAGTATTGCAAAGTTACTTTGATTTTAGCACATGAAAGCTGATGGAAAGAGCAGACGCCAGCCTTCCCTTCTATACTGCCCTCATATTTCTGAGGACAAAGAATTTTCAGAAAAAAAATGGACTACCTCCTTTCTAAAGAAACACAAAAGGGGACTTTGTTTTTGCTAATAATTACAACCTTTTCAACACCTTCCAGGAAATTTTTCAGAAGTCTTAAAAAAAAAAATAGGTAACTCCCAGCATAGATCATTGAACTCCCCTTTAACTCATCAGGAAAGCTCCAATTTTCCACTTAAAGCTAACGTATTTCTCAAGTGCATGAATCAACACCTTTGTGGATAAATTAGTTTCCTATTGTGTTTAAACACAGTCCAAAGGAGGTAAATGGCAAGCTTAAAGAATGAAGAAACCAGCACTGGTGGTAATCCAAATATATAGTGGAGGTCAGAACTGGGAGCTGCCAGATCTTGATTCCTGGTATGTTTTACATTTAGATACTACCCAGATACCACAAAATTAAATAAAGGATGTATTAAATAGATTCTGCCCAACAATGCTGCTTTCTCTCCCAGCTAGTCTATCATTTATACTACACTTTAACTACATTGATTTCTTTGAAACTAAATAAAATGGATTCTAACATTGCCAAGAGTACTTTCAATTTCTCAACTGTTCGTACACTCTTTTTCCAAAGTTATCTGTATTTGTGTCAGGCAGTACTCAAAAAGGAAGCCTTCAACAATTATTAGCCAATCTTCAAATTTTGAGAAGTGATGCAGATGCATCTCAAGAAAACACAAGAGAATGGGGACTTTTCAGTAAATTGGGATTTCCTTCAGAAGAGCTCTTTCACCAGTCCAGGTATTTCAATACAATACACTTGAACGTCCCCAAGAGACTTCTGCAGGGATCCACATTAAAGCAGAATTACAAAAAATAAAGCAGTTGGCTCTGTACCACTGCCTTACGTGTTTCAGCAACATGACGAATCATATAATCATTTTGATTCTTAAAAATAACTTTAGCAAATATACCCATTCAAGCAATGTTTTGTTCCTGTCTATTTATGATTCTCAAGTGAAGAGAACAAAGCAAGTTTTAGCTTGGTTTCCTTAAAGAGACTTAGATCACTATATCATCAGGTCCTTTTTCCTTCTATTCCCTGCTTTCCCCTGATTTTCTGAGCTAGTTTTCTAACTCCATCTACATTTAACAGAAGAGTAGATACTATTTTCCATTCAGCTTTATGAAACACCAGGTAAGTAATGAAAGGAGACCCAGCTAACGCTCACGTGAAGGAAAAGTAGGAACAGCTTAAGCTCTAACCTGTTCTGCTTGCCATCCTGTCAGCACAGATTCATCAGCTATCTCAGCCAACTCAGATGTAGCTTTAAATTAGCTACAGCTAAGACTGCTCTCACTTAGCCAGGCATCATACAGAGGATGCTGAAAGAGGATTCAAGGCTCTTGTTATGAGGGGGGTAAGAGGATCGTAAAACAAAAGGCACAAATTCATACAAAAAGTGGGTTTGCAAGATCTGCTGCCTGTATTTTTAAAAAGTTAAGAATTTAATCTACTATTTCTAAGGTTGATGGAGGTACTTGCCAATTTTCCATCTTAAGCAAGCTTCATTATATTAAATTACGTTGTTGAACATACAAATGTTATTTCTCATAAGATTCCAGAGACTATCCTAAAAGGGTAAAGTTACCCCACGCTTAACCACCAGAGGGCTTTATCCAACAACAGAAAGTTATTTTCCATTTCCATGTTCAATACCTGGGGAAAAAATTCAAGCAACATGACGACTCTGTTTAGGCTCCTAGTGAGATGCAATTTCATAAAAAACTTTGCAAAGAATTGAAGAAAATGGGAATAACTCATAGAAATGCAGACAACAGTATGGATGGATGTCCTGACATCTTGAGATTAGTTTAAAATCTGAGGGCACTCCAACAACAATCACTGAACAAGCCCAGCCTAAAGAAATTACTCAAATTGAAGAAATTGGGCTTAAAACTGTCCGCTTACATGTACCTGGTCCCCTGGGCTAGCACATGTGCTGAATAGTACAGATTTTCACCTAAGTTTTGCTTTTAAGGCAGCCAAGCAAAAATAAGTTACTGGTAAAGTAAGCCAAAGCACATTAGAGAAGGAGAAAGCAAGGGATGAATTGTTAGTACAGAAAAAGGAACAGCAGCAGAGACTTGTGCTTCAGAGGCAGAGACAACAGAGCATGGATCTGGAAGGCAGAACGACCCCTTTCTAGTACATGGATGGAAAAGGAACTGACCAAGTGCAACACAGTGGGAATGCTTCAAAATTTTAAAAAGGAGAAAAGACCTGAAAATAAAGTGCCATCCCTGCCTAGATGAGGCAATCAGACATGGCTGAACAAACCAGGGGTGGGCTGGAAAAACACGGTTATTCTCAAGCATTTTGCCACAGCAGAGCAGGGAGCAGAAGGGCGGCCGCAGGGCTGCGAGGCGCAGGTTGCTTGGCTTCGCTCAGGGTAGATTTAAGCTACCCACTGAAGAGAGGCTCTGTAGAAACTTAGAAGTGTCAAGACATTTACCAAAGGAGAGCCATTTGTTATGCATTGCATTCGAACAGAACACACGCTAAGCTGAGGTGCTTGCCCAGGGGCTTTGTACTCCACAGAGGTAATAGGGCTCATTTTTTGCCCACATCTCTCCCCTACTAGAATCTTTTGCTGAGAGAAAGTCCTGTATTTTCCTCACTGATACCAAACAACGCAAGTCACAGCATTCTAGCAACTGTCACAAATATCCCAAATTACTCAAGACAAAAAGGTCTTAAGAGCACTTCTTTTTTGTATGAAAATAACAGTTGCATATACCTTAGCTACATGTTTCCCGTAAAACTATTTTTTGTGAAATTATGTGAAAAGCTCCACATAAAGCTTTCCACAGATGAGGACATTCTTCAGATTAGTAGAGCAGCAGGTTTCCATAGAGCAAACAGGAGGAGGCGCATACATTTCAGAGTCATCTCAGGGGATACTTGCTGGGTTCAATGTTCTTATTGAGAAATCAGTTTTAAGCATCCTTGCCCTGTGGAAGCTGCCTTCAAGTAATCTTTTGAATACTGCCCTGACCCAAACTAGGTAAATGTCTAAAGGACATTTCTACTCTCTTTCTGCTGGGTTTGACCATGCAACATGCATTCTGACACTTGGATACATGTTCAGATTAACAAAATTTCCCCTCCTGTATTAAGTCTCATCTAATCTTTTCTCCCTTAGCACATGGACTCCAGAAGTTCCTTAGTCTTGTTCTCCATGTCAGAGAAAACTATTGATCCACTACAGGATTATTTAAGGTGACATTTTATGGTCAATCTTATCTAGGATATCAGATTATACAAATTTGTTTGTACCTCAAGTTATCCTGAGCAGTCTAAACACAGCCTTGAAGAGTTCTGCCACTTCCGTTGTATCAAGTTTTGCTATAACCTGAGGTTAAAAACAGCATGTAGAAAACCTATTTCATTCAGCTAATTACTTATAAAGCCTTTACAGAATAGTAACACCAAACTAGAGAACTTAAGCATTATGATGGCAGGAAGTAGATCTCCAGCAAAGGCACCTGCTATCTCCTGATAACGTATGACCTGAGACACAAAATCTGGATCTAATCTATTACTGCAAAATGTCAAGCACTTCAAGCTTATGGAGAGAGAATCAAGGTGACCTGTGAAATATTAGTTTCAGTTATGCAATGTGATTTGCTGCAGCATTCTTGCCTTACTCATTTCATATTGGAGAAAAACAGCATGTCATTAAACATTAAAACTTTACTCTTGACTAGCAGTTGTGTGAACTACCTTTGCTTAACATTCAAACCTATTCAAGGCAAACAAGCAGCTTTGTTGTTGGCTTTGTATTACTCATCACTAATCTCCAAAGTAATCAGAAGATATCCTTAAAACTACTTTTGACAAGTTTAGGACCCCCAGTTACAAATAATAAGGGGCAGAGACAGAACTCAAAACTTTAACTGACTCATTAGATGCATTAACCATTAAAAAAATAAAGAGAAAAATACCTAACACTAAGTAGCCATGATTTGACAGTGTTCCCATGCAACTTCATATGCCATCATCTGGATTCCAGTTAAACATGGACCACCTTTATTGAAGAGGATATAGAAAAAAAATATGAAATGACTTGTGGCTCAAGCTACAGTTATGTATCTACCCCTACTTTTCTTAGTAGTTCCATTTTCAATGTAGTCAAGAGGGTAGAAAGCAGATACAGAGGGATCAGAGGAGAACTAGGAGCCACTGAATCAATCCCAATAAATCTCTTCTTTGTGTAGCTCTCCTCTGCTCATACGCTCAGTGCCCTTCGAGCGGTAAGCAAGAATTATCAGTTCACTGCCTTCTGCAAGTAAAGACAAGATACCAGAAAGGCCATCTCCTCAACACCAAATTGCAGCTCCACCTTCATCCTAGGAAGGATCTCTTGGAATTTTTCCCATCAGATCATAGACAGGAATGTTATGAGCGCCTGATAGATTAAACAACTAGCAACACTCTTCTGAGCTAAGGTACTCATTTGAAAGTAGAGGAGTTTAAGTATCTCTGCTTAGCCTAACAATTTAACACTCACATACAGAAATTCCATTTTAAAGATTAAAAAAGGAGACTTTCCTTGGTAAAAGATCCTGCTTAATAAACAAGGCAGAACTTTCCACCTACCTCTTCTAGCAGGTGTTCCAGATAACAGAATTTGATAGCCAGTCAATGGACAACTGACTACTAGTCTAAACTATCTCTAAAGAGTCTGCAAAAGGTCAGCAGACCTATATAACATTAAGCCTTAAGTTCACTACAGTGACATGTATACACGCAAGTATGTTTTAGGTACTCTCAGGGGAAGTCAGAAGACGGTGCTAAAGAACAAATATGCAAGTGTAGGTATTAATACCATTCTCAATTTCAGATTTTTAGCCTGTTACCAGCACTGTTATCCACAGAACATAATATGAAATGAAGCTTAAGAGTCATAAACAAACACGCATCCATTTATTTTCCAGCAACATCCCATACAAAAAAAAAAGCAATAGAAACATTAACTGCTTTCAGCAGAAAGTCTGTACAGTGTTATCATTTACAACAGTTTTACATTTTAAAATCAGCAAACTAAAAAGAATTGAGCATTGTTCTTAAACACCTTGTTTTCTCAACTGTTTTAAGAGATCATGACTATTTACAGACTTCCTGGGCTACTGCTTCTTCTATTACTGCTATTCAAGGTTTACCGTATGAACTCCAGATTCCTAAAGTATTTACTTTCCCATTGCTTCAAAAGCATTTCTTTTTTTTTTTTTTTTTTGGAAATAAAAATAACCTACACTTTAAGTAAGGCTGTTAAATTTAATTGCAGTGGCCCTGTTTACTTGTAAAAATAATCAGCATGGTTCAGCTACCACCTGCATTACCTACAGATAGACTTTTTTTAAACAGAGACAAATGAAAAAGCAAAATGGTATATAGTCAAAAACATCTCTACTTTGCTCTTGACATGTAGGTGGCAACTGAAGTTACAAACTCAACTATGGGGAAAAACAATGAGATCTTACTGAACTATTTATAATCAGTTGAGGACACAGCATTGCCTTCGGCTATTTTTCTAGCCAAATGTTGAAATGTTTCATAAAAAAAAGTTGAAATGTTTTATAAAAAAAATCTGATATACATAAATTAGAAGTTAAAAAGTCACACAACTTAATTCTATTTTTACATAGGTTTGGTACATAGAATGCATAGACCAGCCACAGCTTAGAGAACGGTCTTCAACTTTGCTCAGGCTTTCATACTATTAACAGGTAGAAAACACCCAGTTGATTAATCAAGCTAATCTCAGATTTAAAAGAAACTTCCTCTAAAACAATTTGCCCCAGACTATTTTAACTCACAGTATTGAAATCTTTAAGTGGCTCACTCAAACATGCTGCCAAGTCAAATTCACCTTCTGCTTGATAGTCGACATGTCTGACTTTTGTGGGAGTGCCAGAGTAAGTTTCCTGGAATGCAAAGTCAGTGAAGAATTAGTCAAATGCAACTTAGTTGCACAATAACATATTTAACTTCTGTAACTCATTTATCCCTCTCTAACGAAGGCTTATGAACACTTTAAATATCACTTTATAAATATCACAAATAACACTTCAAATAAAGACTAATATAAGACTGAAGAACTTAAATGAATGCTTCTCTCTCCACCCAACTATTTCCTAAGATTCTTAATGTATATTCAAAGCATTTATATATTCAAGTACTGAAATATTATACATATTAAATATACATCAGAGAAAGAAACCCATTAAGAAAAACATTACTGAATTGTTATGGAAGCTTACTGTTCAACCGTGCAAAATGTTTCCTGGATCTTCAAGAAGCTGGATTGAATTATGTCCTCTTTTAACATTAGGTATCACAATCTTAATAGCAAATTTTTTCTCTTTAGACTATAGGTCACAAGTGGCATGCTTTAAACACATGCAAATATTCTCTTTTGTAGGCTACAAAGAACGAGGTATCTCATCTCAGCAGTTCATGTACGTTCTCCCTGAACTAGAGACAAACATTGGCTATAGGGCAAAACATCAGTTCCTTTGCAACTTAAATTACTCAGCTGTATACACAGTCTCTGTCCACACCTGGCAAGTTACAGAGTCTGATGTATTCAAGCTACTCTGTACATAATTATAAGTAATGGACTGATTATTAAAAATATATTCATGCAAACAGGGGATATTCTTACATAGTTATCTTGAGAACTTGTTTGAGATTCAGTAGAATTGCTTCCAATCGATTCTGTCTCCATCTCACCAAGATCAACAGGACTACTGTAAAATAATTTAAAAAACATACACCTTAGAACAAATTCCAATTTCTCACAGTAAGTTTAGTGCATTTTGTGACTGTGGTTCTAGAAGCTGTACTGGGACAAGAACAAACAGACCTACATGGACCAAACTGACCAGTTGCTGAGACCAAACAGAACTGCAAGTTAACTAACACTATCAAAACATCCAAAGATGAAATTAAAGCCTTGAGGCAAATACCCAATGCTTAAGCAATGCCTCAGTACAGAGAGTAAATATTATGAAGAGAGCAAGAAACTTGCTTTCACAGAGACAATGCTAATTGCCTTTCAACATTAAATTAATACACCCGCATCTGGGGGGTAGCATTTCAACAGCAACATATACAGTAGGGGTCAAGCTAAAATACCAGCTGACTCCATTCATATCAATTACAGGTAAAAGTTAAACTAAATGAAGCCTTTGATTTTAGATCACATTGCTCCATACTGATTTTATCATCAGAAAGATTAAAAAAACAAAAAACAACAAAAAACAACAACAAAAAAACCCACACACACACTTAACAGCAAAAATATTTTTTGTAAGGAACTAGTTACATCTTTTCCTTCATTTTGTAGTTCCAGCTTATTTTACTTTGCAGTTTTCTCAGTCAGGGTGGCTTTTTTGTTTGTTTGTTTTTTTGCTTTTTTTGGTTTTGTTTGTTTGTTTCCTGCAGGTGAAAAATGTAAGTCACATTTACATCTTCTGGGGTAAAAGGTCACACTAGCCTAGACTGTGAGCTCTCATAGCAATGTTTTTAATTTAATACTACTCTGAGGTGATTTTACTAGTCCTTCTTCTCAGAAAGAAGAATTTATACTACTGCTCTCAGAACAGTAAATGAAAAGAGCATAGAGCATGTTCTCATACACTGTATTGTTCAGAGCTCAATATTCATGAGTCATCTGAAAGTCAGTTAGCCAAACTGCTTTCACCACAAATCACTTTTCCCTCCAGAATTAGCCTACAGACTGTTCTGAAAGGACGAGGCTGCCCTGCTGGTGTCGTACATCCTTTATAGAGCACTGCAGTAGGACCTCTGGTTTTACCCTGGGGAAAGCTACTAAAGAAGAGGGGGACACAGCCATGTCCTTGCAAGGACACCCACTAAACCCAGTCCTACCAACTAGGACCAGACAACTCTCCAAAGTCAGGTAACACCCATTCTGTCTGCAAGGGAACTGAAGAGGACTAGATAGCACTAAACATAGATAAAGGGCTAGTGAAAACCTTTATAAATATCCAGAATAGTGGATACATACATTTCTTGCAGATCACATCCTTCTTCAGTAGGTGGATCCCAGGAATGCAATGCCACTTTCCATAGCTTAATTTGCTGGTCCCATGACCTACGGCTGTACTTCTTGAATTTATTCGGAGTTCTGGGATGAACTCCTGGTATACGATGGCATCTGTTCAGATGTTAAGAATAATTAATGCTTTTCACACAGCTTTAAATTCTAAGACTAGCTGTCTGCTGAAGAGGTTGATGACAGAGCAACATGCTCTGAAAAAGTAACATGACTTAAGAGAGAAAAACACTCCACAATTGGCACAAGTCCAGGTTTAAGTAAAAGGTTATCTCCATATTCACATCTTAGATTTTTCATCTTTGATTAGTTTAAACATAAATTGATTATCTTAAGTCTGAAAGTCTGAAAACTTCAGCAATTGGCTTCTGCATTTAATATGCCTTTCAAACCTAAGAGCAACAAAGATCTGTTCTGCCTTTTAACTTAGTAACGTAGAAAAGCTGACTGTGAAGTTTCATTTCTTCTAGTTGTCAATTGCAACTACAATAAAAACACCTTTCACTCATTTCTGCAGCATTTGTTTTTCCACATTAGTTTCAGTCATCTTGGGGAGATGACAAAAGCCTTAGAAAACCAGTTTTGCAGATGCCTTCATTTGAATAGGCTTCAGATACCAAGAGTGCCTGTTAATATACTTATATGAACTCGCCATAACTGTTTGTTGTATGTAGTACAGAGTTTTCCAGAATTCAAAACTTACCTAGGAACTTCTTTAATGTATCTATCATATGCAATGGTGTTTTTTCCATAGTTTATCTGTTTTTGTCTTCTCATCAAAACCACTTCATCTGTCTCAAGTTCTACTGTTATACTGGACTCCTTTGAGTCAGAACTAGGAAAAAAAAATAGTGTGATTTTGGAAATATTAGAAAACAAAAGATAGTCAAAGACAAAAACACATGTAAAACAGTGAACGTGTTCTTGTTGAATTAACACGTCACAGGAGAATAGGATGAACTATTTCAAGTTGTGGGTTTTCAGAATAACATGGCACATGTTGAGACCCATTGTTAGGATTTTCCTCAACTAAGCTAGAAATTTCTTACCTTCCAGAGGAGGACTTTCTTTCTCTTGAAAATTCATTTATCAGAAGTTTTCTTCTATATCTGTAAGAGTTCAAATCAAGATTCTTAAGAGTACACACAAAGAGAAAACAAGATTTCCCACACATAACACACATAGAGCTCACAGTTGATTACACTTTTCTATTTAAGCAAGAATATTGAAATCAATCCACAGACTATAAATACCTTCTCATTTAGGGAAAATTGAAAGATCTATTCCATAAACTCCCAAACTTACTGTTCCGAAGTCTTCTCCCTAAAATTCTTTTCATAGTTACTATACCCACAACAGCAACAGGGGCAATGTCATCCAAAGAAAAAGAGATTTAGGACAGAACAAAAGGGGGACATTCAGCACTGTACATTAACTCTCCAAAAAGTCACTCCTATAGGACTTCTAGTGAGCCAGCCAAAGCTGGCTGGAAGGCAGCACTTACCCTCTCTGGCTATCAGGCCTTCACATCAGTCTCTAGCTTTGCTACAATCACGAGGTTAAATTCAGTACAGATTCTACAAGACAAGTACCACTTCCCCTCTTTTTCTCGCTTCATTTTAAATTGCACAGTACCTTGCAATTTCTTTGTTAACATTGGTCCTCATTTCATCTTCTTCCACTGCAGTTCCCCAGTCTGAACATCGTGAAAGGGGTCCAGGGCCTTCTGGTGTTGTAAAACTGAGAAGACAGCCTCTATATTAATTTTTTATTTGTAGTATTTTTCCTCCACATTCCCCTCTCATTTTAGCTTAACAGTTTTTTTCATGTATTCATTTATAATACTCTTTTTGGGTGTGAGAATCTTGTACAGTTCTATTAAAATAAACAAACTTCATTGTAAGGCCTCATTTTGGGTTTGGAAGGAGTGGGTGGATTTTTTTTTCCTCTTTTTCTTTTTTCTGCAAGTTTCCATACATGTCAAAAGGTACCAGTGTTTCAGGTAAAGTATCCTACAGCATTTTCCTTATTGTAGCTGCTGTCCTTCAGAAAACTGTATGTTAAATACTCTTGCAACTCATTTACTCCCTTAGGTATTTTGAATTCACTAAAGCAGTTAAATATTTACCCTTTTGTGGTTGCAGAGCCAGTAAGGCGGGGAGGACAGAAGTTGTACAGCTAATGAAATAAAGCAATGTGATAGCACCAGAACTATCTCATAGGAAAACATAAATTGAAGAATAGACAAACACACAAAATAAAGTCCAATTTGTAGGTCATAAGCTGAGCGTTGTTCTCACCTTGCAAACTGATCTGTCTTTATTGGAGCCCAACAGGGTCATGGGCAGATTCATACTGTTTTGGGGGCAAAGCTCATATCCCCTCCCAGCAAACAGTTACTGCCCAAATTTAAATTCTTAAACAGGTCTTGCAGCTTAGCTCCTCGTCCTCCCAAGGGAGGGGATAACTGGGGGGATAATTGAGTTTTCCTCAAAGCACTAACTCAAAACTATAAGCTACAAAACAGAGCAGTGCTTAAATCCCATCAGAGGAACAGGAAAGAGGGGCTTAAGTCCCACAGATCAACCTTTTGTTGGACAATCCGGCCACTGTGATGGTGGCTCATGATAAATGCTCACGATCAAGCATGAAATAGAAGAGAAAGGGATGAAGAATGTTGTGTCAGACATAAGAATTACAGAATGGTTGAGGTTGGAAGGGACCTCTAGGGATGATCCAGTCCAACCCCCTACTCCAGCAGGGACACCCAGAGCACAGGGTGGAAGCCAGGTGGGTTTGGAAGGTCTCCAGAGAAGGAGCCTGCACAGCCTCTCTGGGCAGCCTGTGCCAGGGCTCTGCCACCCTCACAGTAAGTGCAACACACTTTTACACATTCTTTATAAGAAGGGGTTCTAGATGAAACGTTACATTCCTTCCCTTCCTTAAAATTCAAAATGCAACCCCAGGGATGTTAACAGTGGTTAGCGATGGCATTAACACGAACAGGACTTGGAAGTAGGTGCAGTAACGCGGCACCGGGCCGCGGGGGAGAGGCCCCGGCCGGCGCGGTGCCTACGCGGGCACCACTCACCTGTCCAGCCTGCTGTCCGCGGGCCCGCGCTCGCCCTCGCCCGCACCAGGCGCTGCCGGCTCGTCCTGCTTCCTCCGCCTGCCGTCCGCTCCGCGCTTCCTCCCCAGCGAGCAGCGAGGCGCGGGCTGGGGGCTGCCGGGGAGGACGGCACGAGGGGAGACCGTGAGGACGCGCGGAGAGCGGGGCCCGCCGCCTCCCGCCACCCCCGTGAGCTTCAGCCCGCCCTGGGCCGCGGGGCGCCGAACATGGCGGCGGTGCAACGGCGCGCGAAGACCGTTAGCGACCGTTGACAACCGTTAACGGCCGCCGGTGTGTGCCCTCCCCACCCCCGGGCTTCGGAGGGGGGAGGGAGGCGCTACCTGCCGTGCGGGCTCCGCTGGCGGAAGGACATGGCTAGGGGCCGGTGTGGAGCCGCGAGGAACGAACGGGAGCGGCCGAACCGGCGAGCGGCGGGCGCCTTCCCGCCTTAGTCCCTTCGCATCTCCCGCCGCCACCGCCGGCTCCGCCCCCGCCCCGCCCCGCGGC
>VZSV01000009.1:823215-849307 GCA_013398735.1 Nothocercus julius
CTGAAACCCTAAGCAATGTACCCTCCAGGAACATTTACCTACAACAGATTCTGTGCACAACATTAGCAGCATAGGTAAACATGGTACATTTCTGAATTCTGTTGTTTGAAACAAATATATCCATTAAAGAACAAGGTAGAGGCAGATTAATGAAATTCAAGGTCCCTGCACAAGCTGTACATCGTTAGGGATTAAATTCCTTAGTCTATTGTAACCTGTCCCCTTTCTAAGTGAATGGGACCAGCAGAGAAACATATCTGGTATACCAGTTTGGTGAGCACTTGCAAAGATGAATATGAGCATTACTGATGGATGAAAGCATAATCACAGCATTTTTTCAGTTAGCCCTTTACTAAAGGATCAAAATACCAACGTTAAAACTTTAAAAAAGAAAATAGTACCTAAAACATCGATGGGTACCCTTATTCCATCGAAGACATAAGAAAGCAAAATATCTTTGAGAAAGAGAGAGAGAAAAAAGTTTCAGAAGTTATATATTTGGTGAATAAAAACAAGAATAAAGGTAAAATTGAAGAGGAAATGAAAAGAAGATGGGCTCCTATTTTCAAGGCTGTCAAAGAAGGCTCTGGAGTTTGCACCCATGTAGAATGTGAACCACAAGAAATAAAGCTAAAAAACCTTTCAGCCATGCCCACTCAAAATAAATTTGAATTTTAAAAGTTAAAATATATCAAAATATTGTTCACCGTATTATGCAAACATCTAAAATGCAAAATTTGGCTCGGCAAGTTGGACAAGGCACTTGGCTTGAGAGCCAGGTCTCTGGGTGTTGCTGGTCCTGCCGGCTGGCAAACCATTTACCCATGCAAGTGAGGCACCACATAGGACGACAGTAGCACTGCTGGCACTCTCCTTCGTTTGGCTCTTGGCAGTTCTTGATGAGCTTGATATTTGCGTTAGTCTGCATGCACCCAATGCATGGCTCCAGTTCCTGGAGGAGGAGAAAGATGTCAAAACTATGAACTGCACAGACTGCTTCTTTTACTGCTTTTCAAAGGCTCTTAGATTATCTCCACGTGAGCATAGCGGGAAGCTGAGCTGGACGGAGCCTCAAGGCAGAATTGCCCCACAAAAAGATACCAAACATGTCCAATCCTCAGAGTTGTGTTTTATAGGCATACACGCTAACAAATAGGAACAAAGTAACTCTTTAAACAACGAACATTCATAACTGCTACATGAGACAGATTAAATAAATGACTGAAAGCAAACTTTCCATATCTCTCTGGATCTGTTTCCTGGACACAGCGGCCAGGACAAGCTAAACGAGTGTTATTTCCACACAGTTAATCATATCACATGAACTTGCATTTGCATATAGGGAAGCTATTTCACTAAGTAATAGACAGTAACTCGCATATACTATGGGTTATCCAGCCAAAGCTCTCCAATAATTTTGTACGAATTTCAAGACCCAGTATACTGAATGTGCAAGGAGACCTGAAAGCTATGAGAAAGGCACCTAACAATATCTATTTTTATACTTATAAAATGGATATACTCACACATCATTTACCTTGTAAAGATGTTTTAGTATTTTTCATGTATTCCTCTAAGACATTTACTAGTAGATAGCTACATAAAATGATACTGTTCATTTAAGATAGCACCAATGCCACAAAAAGTAGCTCTACTGTGTGGTCCATAAGTCCCATCTCCACACTATCTCTTCTTTTGTCAACTCAAGTGTCTGCTCAGCCAAATAGTCCACTTCGTCATGGAAGGGATTGCTTCTTTCAGAAGCTGTCTCAGCTTCTAGCTTGTGAAATAGAGGCCTAACATAGGCTTTAGGCAGACAAAGCTCCAATATTGAAACTTTTTAAGTTTATGGAGCTTCAGAAGAGGGGAAGATCCCATGCTGTATTTTTAATCTCCACATCATAGTTTTGTTGTTATTTACCACTTGGTATGAGTCTAAAACTTTGTACTAAGGTTGTACTTAAATGCGTCAGAAATTAAAAGCCTTTGCAAGAAATAATACGCAGCTAAAATATGTACTGTTTTTTTTTTTTTTCCTTTTTAGAATAAACATCCCTTTTCACAGCCGTTTGGATGCTATGAACCATGCTATGAACAAACATAGCTATATTTTAGCTGGGTTATGTAACCATGCAGTGAGGACACTATGTAAGCTGCCTGAGACTGCCTGCGATATGAAGTACTCCATCGGCTGCAGCATCTCAATAGCCACACCGCAAGGTAACCAGAGTTAGTTCAATTGAACAGCGCTCTAGTCGCATTTCTGACTGCAGCACAAATACTATAATCACCAAGTCTCTGAATATTACTGAAGGAGGTATTCCATACCCTTACTTACAATTAAAGCAACTCCCAGTTAAAAATCATTAATCAATTACAGGAAAAGATCCAACAAAACCTGGCTTCCTAGAAAATCAAGCTGTACTGGAGAAAACTGCACAACAACAACTGTGACTCTACCACCCCATAAACTTTCTGGAAATGTAACTTTACCATTTCCAAATGTCTCGGGTAAAAGGTTTATAGAAATCATTATAGGAACATTTTCCATTACAGTATTTCTCAAATATTTAATGCTCATAATATAGTTAGTTTTCTAGTAGAAGGCACAGAAAAAGAAGTCAGAATTATATTTATTACATGTTCACTGAAATGGAAGGTGAGCCATAAGTAAATACAGTTACAAGACACAGTAACTGTAATCACAAGCTCATTTACATTTAAAATAGTTATTACAGAATTATTACAGTCTTAAATGGGGGGGATAAAAAAAAGTCTCACCTGATTGCTTGGAGCAGGGTATGTCTGATTAATTTCCACCAGAGATGTAAAAGTTTCTAAAAATAAATCACTGAGGCTTTGATGGATCACAACGTTGGCTGCATTAGTGATTGGAGCATGGAGCTTTTCACGGAGCTCCCCATACTCCGTGGAGTTCAACCTGAAGAGATGGAATAAAAGGTTACCTTGGTTATCCATTCAAATACCTTGTTCAGTATATTGCAGAGGTTAACATCAGAAAACTGAATTGCCAGAAAAGCTGTGGAGGTTGATGCAAACTGGTCAAAATAAATCAAAAGTTTTTTTTTTTTTTTTTTTTTTTTTTTTGAGGGGGAGACAGTTAAGCAATAAAAGAAATATACATAAATTTTATTCTGTTTTCTCACAGATGAAAGAAAAAAATGAAATACTTTTATGCTAGTTTTAATTTTTCTGGCAGGCACATCTGGAGACAGATGTTCAAAACTGGCTTTCATTTTAGCATGCTCAACTTAAAGCACTTCTCATCCATTTCCTCCCAAGTCTGGAGCTCCCACCAATTCAAATAGTCACATACACATTTCTGAATGTCACACATGAGACTTCCAGACTCTGACACCCCAAAACCATGAACTCTTTTTCAAAGTACAATCCTTCAATACTGATGAAAGGGAACAAACAGAGCTTTAAGACTGGAATTCTGGGCCAGTACAGATTTAACTTAGACAACAGAATATGCTGTCCTTCTGCCTCAACCTACAGGTATAAATATTTAAATTCAGGATTTATGCCCAGCCCTTCCTTCATAGCTAGGTCAAATTGTCAACAGAACATACCAAAGATCAGTGAACACATCATATGAAAATAAAGTTGTGCTTGTAAACAAAAGAAATAGAGGTACATAAATCATGCAGAAACTGTAAAACACTGCATTCTCTGTCTCCCTTGTTTATGCTTATTTATTTATACTACATTTAAATTCCAGTTTATAAGCTGCTGAGATAAAGACTAGTTATTATATCATATATACCATACATCATATTTGTAGATAAACATGTCAATCAGTATTAAGTTTCTGTATTTTTATGATACAATTACACATAAAAAAATGAAATTTTACAACAACTACAAACAGCTCCTGGATGAGACCTAAAATTTGATTTGAGGCAGTTTTCATACTATGTCACTTCTGCTATGGTAAACGTCTCTGAAGTGAGGCCCACAGACTACCTGGGGCACACTAGGACTTCTACAGACCTGCAATGAGATGTTCTTGCTACTGAACATTTTTTAATGAAATTGAATCTGAATGAATGAAATTAATGAATCTGAATTGCAGATTCTGGATTCCCAAACTCCATGTTTCCACTCATTAAACAGCTTTCATGAAGGAACCCTAGGAACACTGCCCTGAAATTTCTCATTCTTCCTACCTCCATCTCAGTTCTCCGAGGAACAGATAGGGTACAACACAGCGCCGGCTGAGCTGCAACTCCGGGTTCTCTCCACTGTTCTAAGCGCTACAGGATAATACTGTTGTTTGCTAATAGATACTACCTCTGCAAACAACAAAGACCTTTGCATCCAGAGGAAAAATTCACATTGAAAACAGGGAGAAATGTGCTCTGTCTCCACAAAGGTATTTTTCTTTCATAAAAATTCTGCTGTATCCAATTATGGTAATCAATGATTCTCTACTCTTAGAAAGGGAATTTTGTCCTGCTGCATTTTTCTTAAAACCTGTATTCTAGTGGAGATTTGCTATTTCTGACAAGTCTTACTACAGGAACATTCAAACACTATTCTTGGTGCTGATTTGTGTAACCACAAAAGGAAAAAATCTCCTCTCCTCCCCCAAAGTAACTGTTTTAAGGAGGTCTTGATTTTTCAGCTGGGGTTGCAGTTTTATCATTCTGGCACTGAAGCACTCACAGAAGACATCCTTAGTTGTCTGGTCACCACTTTTACAATTCTATATAAATCTTTTCTCTTATTCTGTCATGCTTACCTTAACCCTTATTCTGGGCTCTGCTCACCAGGACTTAACACAACCATCTCATCAGCTTTCCCATGCTTGCCAGGATTCCTCTGTTCAGTTTAGTAATCACTTTACTTTTAACTACCTCTAAATACATGTTCCTGTCATCTGTTAAGAAAAGTTAATTCTTACATGAACTCTTGCTTTTTCCTCAAAACCTGTAAGACTCCATGACCCTGATCTCCTTCAAACTGTGTCCATTCTAACTGCAGAAAAAGCTTAGTGGATACTGCTGTTGGTATACAAAAACTCAAATTGTTATGAATTATTAGCTTAAAGTAGACCTGATGGTTACACTGTGTCAAATTTTGTCTATCACTTAAAACTTAATATCTTAGTAATACCAATGGCCTACTACATGACATAGGGCTTTAGAGCAAACATGCTCAAATATCTTTACAAATTTATAGTTTCAGGAGCACAAGCATGGCTTTGTGTACTCCTTTTAATGACGTAAAAACATAAAGATAACAGCATCCTTCCAACCAAAAGCATTTTTAAGTTTCTGCAGAACTTGTGTTCTTGTCAAGCTCATGGACTGCTGAAACAAACAACAAACAGCACAGGCCCTTGGAAAACAAGCACTAATAATGTCCATGATGTTTTCCATGATTTACAACTACTAGGGTACACAAATCAAAGGTTACCTTAAATTACTTCCTTGTTTCACTTTAAGTGCAATTGGTTTACAATTCAGTGAGGACTCCTCCAATCAGAGACTAAATTGTAAGTCTTAAGCAGGAGGGGGCATAATGAAGTCATGGATGAGCAATGCCCAGTTTTACACAAATCATTATTCCTTTTCCCCAAAAATCTGGGAGACAAAAGATACTCCACTTCTTTTCTGTTCTCCATCTTTCACCCAAGTTTTTCCACTTATTTCCTCCTACCTTCACCACTATTCCTAGGAACCCTACAAGACAAAACCCTAG
The DNA here is from genome assembly GCA_013398735.1 of Nothocercus julius. Taxonomy (NCBI): domain Eukaryota; kingdom Metazoa; phylum Chordata; class Aves; order Tinamiformes; family Tinamidae; genus Nothocercus; species Nothocercus julius. Next base: position 828,946 of record VZSV01000009.1, read on the forward strand.
AGCTCTTCACCCCTGCCAAGGAGCACTCCATTAACATTATTAAATACCATGCACATAACGGTGGAGCATATTTTGTTTTACCGAATATCAAACGCCTTCACATAGGGATTAATACTGGCAACACGGATGGTGAGGAACTGCACAGGCACGTTGGAGTCTGGTGAGAGTTCATGCTGTCTGGAGTCTGTCACCGTCAAGTGAATGTCCTGCTGCTGGGCAACATGTAAACAGTAAGTGGTCACTTTAATCACCCACGTGTCTGTAACAATCACTCGTGCTCCTGGCGCTCCAGTAGCAAATTTATCAATTCTTCTGAATTCCATATTGATGGAGGACGCTACTGCTCTCCAACCCGACTGCGGGAGAGCGTGAACAGCCAGCGTCCGAGCTAGCGGGTGATTATTCCAACCTTTCCGCGACCAGTAATACGCCAGGGCGCCAGTGACCGCTGGGAGGAGAACAGCAAAAAAAAAGAAGGTTTTCCATCCTTTTGGAGCCAAGTAAAAATAGCAAAGATGCTTTTCCGGGGCAGCAAAGCACATACCAAGGTAATACCCTGCAAATAAATAAATAATAGAAAAGATGCAGTTTCAGAGATCAAGCACGCACATAAACGCACTTCCCTCGACCCCGTGAGGGGCAGCGGTCCCGGCGGGCCTCACCGAGGGGCAGCAGGGAGTGCGCCAGCATCGTGCCCGTGCTGCGCCGCACGTGGTACTGCACGAAGGCCGCGTCCTCGCTGCCCAGCCAGGCGCCCAGCAGGCTCTGCACGGTCAGCCCCGCCGAGCGCACCTCGTCGGGCGGGAAGACGAAGCAGACGGCGAACACCACGTAGGCTAGCGTGAAGGTCACGGCCGGGCTCTCCATGCTGCGCCACAGCCGCGCCCGGCCCGCGCCGCCACAACCGCCGCCGCCGCGCGGCCTCCTGGGAGCGGTAGTTCCCGCCCGCCCACGGCCGTCGCTCTGCGCATGCGCTGCCCTCCCCGCTGCGGCGCCGCCCGCCGGGCTGGGGAGGCCGCAGCGTTTGCGCCTGAAAAACATTTTGGGTGTGGGTGATGTCGGTATGAAGCAGGAGGGCGGCTGCTGGGCCCGAAAAAGCTTCTGTCTGGGTTTCCGGGCTATTCCGTTTGTCATTACAGAAGGATCAGGAGGGAGGCTTAAGGAGTCTTATGGTGATGAGGGAGTTTCTGGGGTATGTGTCTGTGCTCCTGAATACAGTAAAAGTGGTCGCTGGTCACTAAAGAAACACAAATAAGAGCTATGAGCATCAGTGTTTCTCTCGGATCTCCTCCCCCTCGATAAATAACCATGAACTGTTTCATCTCTCTATTCTAGGAAAGAAAAAGAAAAAAAAAGCGTAACTGTGGAGGACACAGAGAAAACATCAGGCAGTGACCGGAGTAAACAGGAAATGCTGCGCCTGTGGTGTGAAATCTCACGCTATTGACGGGGACGGCGTTTCACGCTGATTTGGTGGCCCTTGCGTAGGGTCGTTGCGCCAGGACAGGGCACTGGGGTTGCGTGCTCTGCATTTCACCAGGCAATACTGCTTTTATCAGCTTTACAAGGTTCAGCCACCATTTCATTTTTGCTGCCCAATGATGCCACTCTGTTGAGGGCTGTTTTTACATCCGGACTGGACCATGACATTGAATTATTAAGTATATATATATATATAATAAGACAGCAAAAGTCCTTTCTGCTGTTTTACCACAAGGCAGCGCAAAACTGCGGCCCGCTCCGGGGCTCTAGGGGAGTGACACGAGGGCTTTTCACACCCCGCGGGCGCAGGGACGGCGTGGCGGGGGCCTGCGGGGCCAGTAGGCCCCCCCGGGGCGCCGCGAGCCGCCATCGCTACCGCACGGCGCTCATGGCGGAACTGCCCTTCCCTCCACCACAGCGCAGCCCGCCCTTCACCTCCCGGCACCCTCCGCGTTTTGCCCTTCCGCGGGGGTGATTGGCGGGGGGGCAGCGGCTGGTCCCGCCCCACCGCCAAGGGGCTTTTCCCATTGGTGAAACCGTTCTGGACACCACTTGCTCATTGGTCGTCTGGGCCCGCCGTTGAAATTTGAAATCTTGTGGCGGCGGCCGCAGTAGGGACGGGTGGGAGTCTGTGCGCTGCTGCGGCCGAGCGCACGGCGGGACGCGCGGCCCGCCGGCAGGTACGGGCGCGTTGGGGGCTGCGGGGGGATATCTTGGCGCCCAGGGCAGCTTGGGGCGCCTTGGGCCGCCCTGTAGAGCTAGGTGGGGCGTCTCGGAGGAGCCTCCAGGAGCTTTTGGGGTGTGGTATGAGGCCAGAGGCCCTCTGTGAGGGTGGCTTGGGGCTTGGGGGAGGGGAGGAGCTCTGTGAGCAGCGGGGAACTGAGGGGGACGGCTCCAGGAGGCCTGGCGGAGAGGGGATGTGTGGGGCTACCTCTTCCCTTCCCCGCCGCCTCCGCCTTTGAACATGGGTGGTGGTGGGAGGGGTGATTCGTGTGGGGCCGGGTGATGCTCTATGAATGTTGGGGCTTTGGCTGTTGGGTGCCCCTCTGAGGTTGGGGGGGTGGTCTAGGGGGGGACCTCTGTGAGCTCGAAGGGGCTCTTGAAGAGTTTGCCGCCCCCCCCGCCGTGCGCTTGGCGGTGGTGCGGGGGGTGACTGTATCTCAGGGGCTGCCCTGTGCGGGCCTGAAGGAGCCCTGGGGTGCTCGGAGGAGCTGAGGGACCGGTTCGTGCAGGGGGGTGGGGGCCGCCGAGGCGCCGGCCCCGTCACACTCTCCCTTGCCGGCCTTCCCGTCTTGCTGCCCCCGCTGCCTGTTCCCTCTCCCGAAGGGTCTGACCAGGGCGCTTCCTCCCGAGGTCTCTGCGGGCAAACGCTCTTGAAGGAGCCTGTTATCAGAAGTGTTTGCTCCGAACCGAAGTGTGTGCACAAATATAGGTGTCATCTCTACCAGTTTGTCTGGAAACCTGAACAGCAGTGCGGATCTCATTTCGTTTAAGGGTTTATGAATGGTGCTAACACCTGCTCTTAACCTGACTGGAGGCTGATGTTCTGCAGCTCAACTGCTAGAGGATCTCGCAGGTTAATTTAGTACCAAAAAAAAAAAAGAAAAAGTCTCTTTGGCCTGCATGTTCTGTGGCCTTTTTAGGTGGTTGAGGATCCAATGGTATTTTAGGTAGTGCTGCTTAAAAGATATAAGGGCCTAGCTGCTGTGAAGCTCTGATTAAAGGAATATAGCATCCTTTTCAAGTCTTATACAAAGCTTGATATTATAAATAGTGGATATCTGAGGTTGAATTACTTGATTTCATTGGACCTACATTGATTCTTAAATATGAAGTTAAAGACTGACACTTGTGCTTAAATGAATATACTTTTAAAATGTGGTTTTATTTTGGGGTTTTGGGGTCTTTACTAGCAAAGACTTGGACCATAGTGGGAAAACTTCCTGGCTTTCACAGCATGCATTTGCATGTGTTGGACACAGACTGCTTAAACTAAATTTTGTTGTTGTTTAAAGCTTTTCTTCTTTTACCTTATTTCACATTAGCTGCTAGCTAATGAGGCTGTGACAATAAAATCTAGATCAACTTTTGTCTGCAAATATTTTAAATAATCTCTTTAATGATTTAATCCCATAAAATGGAGTTTGTTTCTAATATGTAAAACTGTGGGTAAATATGTGTGCATCCTGTTGGTATGCTAGGTATTTAATCTGATCTAGCAGTGTTGCATGAACAGTTTGATATAATAAACCTGAAGCCCTCCATGGGCAAGGGAGGCTCTGTGTGGTTGTGTTGGAAGGTACTGCCAATTTTATTTCATCTTAGACTTTGTTTTTAAGCTAGTTACATCAAGTAACTAGAAGGTTTTAAAGATTCAGCTCTTGATCGGTTTTCATAGTTTTAGCTTAGAAGATTAAAGAGAAGCAGTGAAGTTTCAAGCACACAAGTTCTAGAAGTCATTTTTATATATATGAATTTTAGGTATAAGACAACTTGGCCTTAAAGTCTGACTCAGAAATAAAGAAATAACAAATACAGCCATAGCCTGCTTGTTATTGCTGCTTTAGCTATTGTTTGTGTTTCACTGCTGATAGTGTGAAACTCTGCAAGACAGACAACAGCAGACCAGAGAAAGCAGCTGAGTTCAGTACATGGTGAAGCAAGTTAATGTAGAGTGTGAGAATGTGTGCAGAGACTTGAAATTAAACATATGGACAGTAAACTTGAGAACATGATATAAAACTTCTAATGTGAACGTTTTTGTTGCCTCTCTGAAAGATAGCTTTAATCGCCATTTTCAGATGAAGCTTGACTTGACTGATCTGGGCTTATTGATGGATGGGAAAAATAAGCTCTTTGTCAGGTGTTTGCTCTCAAAGCATTTGATGGCTCTCTGGACCAAATCACCCTTTCAAATCATCTTCTCCTCCAGTTGATGATCCTGAAAGAAATGGCTTTAAGTTTCACTGATAATTATACGTTTGTGGGGAATCATTCTTGATGGGTAATGGCAATGCCTAATTCTTGATATGTGCTTTCTGTAATCTGGTATATTTTGCCTTTTTTTGTCTTTCTGTTCAACCTCTCTGTCACCCAAGTACTTGGTGTAGCAACTACTGATTTTAAAAGGCTACAGAGGGGACTCTAAGGAGAATAACAGAAAGACTGAGTTAAGTTCTGCAAGCTGTTAGTTTGCATGGGATACTTTAAGAAGGAAAATAAGTTAGAGAGAAAGAAAATGTTCTTCCTCTCTTGTTTTCTTCCCTAATCTTAGACATGATGCAAACTTTAGTTCCAAATTAGCCACATCAGACATCTATAAAGGTTTAGAGGACCATATAGGATGATCTGATTTTACTAGTATGTCTAATAAAAATATGTATTCCTTAAACATTGCTTTTACATTTTTTTCCAGTTTTTGTACCAATAGTGGTTATAAAACAGGCATTACTGAGCCCATTTTAAATATATGAGCATGAGCCTTTACATAAAGTCTGTATGTGTACAGAAAGTGCAGAGAAAAATTGAATAATTCTGTTCAGAACTCCTGCTCTTAAATGCACCTTACCTAAACACATCTGTTTTGCTATTTACTGGTGTATGATGTGGTAATGAAGCCATAATAAATAAAATAAAGAAATGATGGTGATTTGCCCCTTGCAAAGGCTGTGATTTTTGTTAGATGCCCTACCATAGGAGACATTACTGCACCTTAGTAGCCCTGCTAGCCTCAAGGAGGTGGGAATGAAGAAAACACTAAATGATACAGCTCCTTTTAAAGGATTGGCAGCTTAATTAGTAGCCTTGTATGTCTATGCAGAATGTGTAATATCAGCGATAACCTTTTAGACATGTATTAAAGGAAAAGTGTCTGTGGAAATGCTCTCTTTGGATGCCTGCAGGGTGGTGTGAGTTACCTTTTCATATCTGGATTTTTAATACTCTTAAATCTCCTTTTTGCAGCTGTTAATCTTTCTTGGCTAGCAAGCGCTAGACTTAGAACGTGTTTGATTATCTGAACGTGCATCTGGCCGGTCACACCCTCTCATTGACGGTGCAATGTTGTATGTGTTGATATCCTAGAATGAGTCTGCAGATTTTAAATGCAGAAAATGGAGAAAACTGTGAAAACATCAGCGATGATCTAACAGCGGAAGACTCTGGCTTTTGCTTTGCACCACCGGAACCTACAGGGAGGCAGTCCATCCTGCGCCTCTCGCAGAAAGAAAACTTGCCACTGAAAAGTGTGGCAAAAGCTATGAAGGTAAATTTGCTTTTGAATGGATTATATTCTTTCTTCCTTCTGTGATCTGTGCTGCAGAACTCAATGTGTATGCTATTTGAAACTTGAAAATACAGCTTTGTTCATATTCTTCCCCTTTTTTCTCCTCTTCCTCCCCCATTCTCCCCCTTCCCCCCAAGGTGACCTTTCAAACTCCTCTAAGAGATCCTCAGACTCGAAAAATCTTAAGTCCTACCATGGCAGACAAGCTCGAGGCTACTTTTACGCTGGACGATTGCAGGGATGCCCCAGAGGATGATCTTTTATCTGCCCTCGACAATGTTGAGTAAGTAGCACCACTGCTAACAGCCTGAACAATACAGGGCATACTCAGGTTAACGCTCATTATAAACTTGTTTTTTTAAAATGTAACTTTATGACTATGTAAAATCCGTAAGAGGATCAAAATCACTGCTGAACTTGATTCACAAACCTTTTTCTAAAGTTAAACGTTTCTGAGAGGTAATGACATTTGCAATATTGGTTACTGAGGTCTGTTTCTAGCCTTGTAAGTATGTTGGGCAGAGAATACAAAAATGTTTCCTACTGTAACTTTTTTCTTGTGAGACTATGTAACTATCTGAAGCTCATATGGCAAGTCTTCAAACTTCTTTTTTGAATGTCAAGTACTATTTCTTTATTCTTAACATATATTCTGAGGAGTTGGCTTCAATTTCGAGTAAGCGAATGCTGAGTTTGTTTGTTTGTTACTGTAAAGTAACCTAAAGTGAATCTAACATTAATCTCAAATTGCAACCAGTTTATGCATCTGTATCTAGGAGTCTGAGTTCCGGTGTGGCCCATGACAGCTGCCTGGAGAAGAGCACAGTCTGCAGTGTTACAATTTAGGGTTTTGCGAATGCTTCTTCGCTAGAGATACTGTTATAATAGTATAGCAATAATACAGTGAAATTATATTATTTAATATATCTCAGTGCATATTTTTGCCCTTCTGTGGAGCAAAATGTTCTTTTGTTTGCTTTAAAACTACGTGATAGATTTACTTAGCTCCCTTCCCTTGCATTTGGGCAGGGAAGAAAGATGGAAATGGTGGATGATCAGTCCTTAATTTCTCAGTGCTGCTTAAGAGGCTGGATTCAGTTCAGGAGTTAACTTGCATATATACTATAGATTAGCAAAGTACTCCTGAGCAAGCTGCTGCAATTCTTAAATGACTTGTTTAATTGCATCTATGGCTCAAACTTGTTGTTTGCATGGATGAATTAAGATCTAATACATAGACAGCTCACTTGAGTTAAAAGCGCTGGCACCTACTGTTTTTAATTAGGGGCATAACTGTGTTAAGGTGTTGCTTGTGTATATCCTTTTCTTGCTAAAAGCAAATCCATATTTTAAAATTAAAAACTGCATGTTGTTGAACTTTTTCCTTGGAGAGAAATGTGCTTTAAGTCGATAACTTGCTCTTGACTGGCACTTATTGGGTTAAATACTGAAAAAAAATGGGAGGGGCCTGGCAAGTTAGACAAGTCTGGGGCTGAACTGTTCCAGGGAAGAGGCACTCAAACCGGTGAGAAGAGCTTCCTGACCTTTATCTCCAGCCTTTGCTTTCAGGTTTATCAAAGTACTATTTTTACTGAGCAGCTTTTAATCATGTTCTGCTCTATAGCAGATATGAGTGGCGCACAGATAGTTACTTCACACAGGGACAAAACAATGGGAGGAAATCCTGTTTCAGGAAGTAATGGCTTAACTCTCTGTAGTCTGAGGATGAGCCTCAAAAAAAATTAAGTTGGAGAAATAACGTGGAGAGCTGTATCTTGTAGAATGCCCAGCAGTAGTGAGTATATAAACTTTAACTTGTTTCTTCTGTTAACATCTCTTTTTTTTTTCTCTCCACCCTCTTACTATAGAACTTTCTAGAGAAATTTTCTTGTATATTGCTTTGCTCTTCAGCTTTGATGCTTTATAGAGTTGAGAATACCTGAAGTCCAGGTTTTGTTCTGTCAGGACCTCATATATGAAATGTTGCTGTATGCTTTCAGACGTGCAAAATTGCCCAGAATGTCCAGACAAAAAGATTGGACAAAATGGGGGTGAAGTGAATCATGATCCTAGTTTGAGCATAGTCTTATGAGTTAGTCATGACTCAGACAAATCACCATGAAGATGTACTGCTAGTGAGCCTGTGTCTGAGCTGATTAACTCCTCCTGAGTAGTACAAGTTTATTCAGTGAAATGAAAATGTCCGTTTCACGGTGGTGAGTAGAGGTGTCACGGTAATGACTGCAATAAGGGAACCTAGCCGTATCAGATGGACAGCTTAAGAATATTCAGTTCGTTTTAAGGACTCAAGGACTCTTCCCCTGTGTTTTGTGTATAGCATCTCATAATTGCAGGTTGTTTAGCTGTCACCTGATTCTGTGTGTGTGGTGTGTGTGTGTGTTTTTTTTTTTTTTTTTGAACTGTTGGTCTACTTTCTACGTGAAAAATAAAGACTGTTTTAGAGCATATAAAGCTACTTGTGCGATGCATCTTTTAAAAAATGATTGAAATTATATCTGAAAAATAGCAATATCATGTATGTTTTGATTCTTTCAATGCAGCAGAAGTCCTCAAAAAACTGAAGCTAGTAATATAGAGTCAAATATACAAATGCCAGAGAAGGTCAGCGCTGCTTCTTACCCTGATGATGAGATGCCAGTGAAGAGCAGAGGTTCCTACAATATTGACTTTGATAACTTGGATGACATTAATCCCTTTCAGAGCTCAATGCAGCTGCAGAATTCTCCTGGAAATCTACAAAAGTCTCCTGTATCTAGCAGTCCTGGGAGAGTTTCTGAAAAAAATAGGAATTCTCTTCCACTGGATGATACAGTTTCTTTTTCTTCAACTACGGCAAGTACGGAGAGCTCCAGTGCAGAAGAAAACAAACTTTTATCTGGAGAATCTGTTTTGACAGAGTTAGAGGAGCCTAACAAACACAGGCAGACTCCTAAGCAAACAGTCAGTGACTCTGTGCAGGATGTGGGATCTTATTCCAATGTAGTAAGCCACGCTGATAACTCTGTGGGATCAACAGAAGCACCTAAACATTCCGTACAACTATCTGGCAAATCAGATCTTAGTAGTTCTGATGTAACTGATTCTTCTAAAACTGGGGAACTGAAGCTTCAGAATGTTTCTGTATCAGAAAAAGCCTCCACAGAAGAGTCAAAGCCTGCAGAGGAGCCTGTTGTCTCTAAGGAGGAATCTGCAGAAAAACCTGATATTGCCAAGGCTGGACCAGTAAAACTGGAATTTGACTTTGATAATACCACTGCTAGAAAACCACCTCCTAAGAAACTAGGTAAAAGACCTGGAATTAAGCCACCTTCCAAAAAGATTCCCAGTGCCAAAACAAAAACAGAGAATACTGAAGTGAAAAATGTAAGTAATGTGGAAGAAGACATTCCTGTTCCCAAAGCATCTTATAAGTTTGACTGGGACAAACTTGATGATCCAAACTTTAATCCGTTTGGAGGAGGCTCTAAAATTTCCAGCTCGCCCAAGTGTCCTAAACCTACCACTCAAAAATCTCATCTGCAAGAGGAGCAGGATGGTACTCCCTTAAGGAAGGAGTCTCTTCCAGTGGAGCAGGACAACCCACCAAGTACCTGTGAGGTTCTTGAGGAAAAAGATCTTGAAAGTCTGTAAGTAAATCTTCAGGACTGAATTTAGAAGTACCTTGAACTCTTTTGTGAAAATAGGTGGTTTATTTCTCTTAACTCAGAGTTAGAACCTATTTGTTTCTCCCTTAGGTAGATGGGTGGGCTTACAATGTTCTCTGTAGTTTCTAGCATAAGGCGTTATGATGCCAAAGATCTTTTTGGGGAAGCCATCTGGAAATGGTTCTGGGCAGAAGTTATTCATAAATCTTGAGGAAGGGAAGACTTACATGGGAAGAGAGATAATACAGTTCAAAATTTTTTTTTTTTTTTTTTTTTCCTCCGCCAAAATCTGAGTAGGATGTGGAAAAATCAGGTAGCTGCCACTATCTTTCAAAAGAACTATGTATTGAGAGTTAATGGGGAGTTAATTGGTGCAGTTAAGCTTTTTGCAGTATTAAAAGGGACTAGACAGTTATGTGCCATGTCAAAAGTGTAGAATTAAGTATGGATTGAAGCAAGTTTGGGTACTTGCTGAGCTCTGTGGTAGGGTTTCTTCCTTGCATTATCTTGAGATCTGAATGCTATTTCCAATGTAAAAAAACTGCTTGCCATAAATGTTACCTTTTTTTGGCAGCAAATCAGAGTTTTTCTTGCATGAGAATGGAAGATGATGTGTTTTATTTCTTGGAAATTTAAACTATTGAATTGTCAGGAGCTTTTTGAATTACTGTAGGCAGGTGCTTGCTTGAAGTTGCCTTTCATGAGATTTGGCAGAAGTGAGGGTCTGTTTTGTAACTCCCTGATCAGCTACTTATAACTTTTCACTTGGTAAATAATAATTACTGTCACTGATAAAAATATTGGAATTTTAATTCAGCTTTACAGCAGTAGTTGTGCTACATTATCGTGGTGGAAAGAGAAGCAGGCTGCCTTGTAAGTCCAAATTCTTTTTAAACAGTGTCCCTCTTAACAACTTGGGCTTTACAGTTGGAAATGTCAAGGGTGTTAAGCCAACTATAACTCTTTTGTGATACTGCTGTGACTTTCTCTGCTTCCCTGATAGCTCTGCTTCTGATGAACTTTCTCTCAAATGTCATCAGGGAAGACAGTGAATTAGCATCCCCACCCTTGAAGCCTTCTGGAATGTAGAAGAAGCTTTCAAGCTTATTTTATTCAGTGTTTCAATATGTCCAGCAAACAATTCAGAATGGTCTAGCTGACTTGGATTTGTTGATACCTTTTTTTTTAGGGAAACTGATAAACAGAGTGTGGAAGAAAAGCCAGCAATACAAGAAGACAAGCTAGGAGCTCAAACAGAAGCTGAACTTCCAGGACAACTACGCATGGTAATATATAGAAAAGATAACAATTTCTTGGCTGGTTGTTTAATGGAACAAAGTTATTCTTGACTTCAGCATTATATCCCTTGTTTTATATTCTGCATAATATTTTTTTAAGGATCTTCACCAGTTTAAGACTGAATGTCCATAGTGCACAGACATCAGGTAACATCAGAGGTAGCAAAATTGGTAGCTTGGTACATAGGATCTCTTTTTGATCAGCAGTCATATATAAGGAAAAAACAAAGGGTGTGGAATTTGAGTGACTCCTGCCTAATGTGAGCACTCTTAAACAATGCCTTGGTAGTACTGCTTGTTTTCTGTGCCTATGAACTTTTGAGGTTTATGTTGGCTGTCCGACTAGTTTAACAATCCAATTTGATCATTATTATAATAGTGAATATATATTTTTGTATTACAAGTAAAGTGTGTGGTTTTTTTTTTTTTTTTTAAAAAAAAAAACAATCCAAAGCTTTGGCTTTTTTTCTACAGGAGAAGAAAATGAGTCCTTTTAAATTGTCTCCAGCTAAGGAACTGTCTCAAGATAGGCTAGTTTCTGCTGACAGTGGAAAAAGCTCAATGCCTACAGAAGAAGTTAAACTTAGTTCCCACAAAGCTGAGACAAGAGCAGATGACCAGACAGCTATCACTGAACCTGAAGAGCAGTTCAGACCATCAGCAGAAGGTAAGAGCAGTTTTTCAGACAGACTTGAATTAGAATAACTACTCAAAAATGTTTGTTTCCCTACTTTAGTATTAGCAATTGGTTTTTAATTTTTATTATCTCCTTTTGTTGTTTATAGATATGATTTCTAACCATTTTTGGATTATATTAAATTCCAATAGCTGACTAATAGCAATAATCTGCTGCTTGAGAGGATCAATTTTATTCTGTCACAGGGTTTTGGAGCTTTAGGGACAGCTTTCTGTGCTGAAAATATATGCTCTGCCCTCAGATTCACTTCTGCTGTTAAGTACTTTCTAAATTGAAATCATTAGAGCCACATAAATGCCTATATTTGAGTCTTGTAGCTTCCTGCAGGCCCTCAGCACTGCTCAAATGCTGATGGCTTGTTTCAGCGTGGGTGTGTTTTCTATACTTGCATGTGTGCCTTGAAAGTTTATTGCATAGCCAAGATTTTGGACTCTGTGGATGAGTTGTTACTTTTAGGAGCATTGTATGGAAGGATGAGCACACAACTTGGCTGCTGTGCAGAGCCTTGCAAAGTACTTGAATGGAATTGACCTCCTGAGAAGCAGCCATGATAACTTGTATGATCACAGCTGTGAGCTGGGTACTAATTTTAATGGTCAGATGAGTAATCCTAGCGTTTTGTTGGGGTGCTGTATAAAGAAGTAGAATATCTGAGTGTGCTTGCCACTTCAGAACAACAGAATTTCTTCAAATGTGTGTGATTCTATGGATTTAATATGCATTTAAGAGTGAATGGGGGCTAAAAGTTTATATGGCTTAGAAAACTTTGTCTCTTTGATTCTGAAGTGTAAAACTGTAGGCAAGTGGAAAAACTAAAGCTGATGAGATAAAAAGGTAAATCCCTCTTTTCATCCATGTGTATCTTTCTATCTGTAGATGCTTCACTGTAAAGATAATATGACAATACTGCACATCTTTTGCGTAATTCTTTTACAGTTCTAGGAATGAGCATAGACTATCTGGAACAGTTTGGAACTTCATCAGTAAGTATGATACTGAAATGTTTTGTCATCCATCCTTCATAAGGGAAGAGAGGAGGAAAAAGGAAACTGTCAAACCCCAGATACTTTTATGGAAATTATATGCTTTCGAATGCGGCCATAAATTTTTTTTTTTTTTTCTTTCAGAGAAGCATCTATAAGACTGGGGAGGGATGTAGTTACAAGCGCTTCTGCTAAGGATCAGAGGTCCTGTGTTTTTTGTTCCCAGGGATGCTATTTCTGTTACTTATAGGGTAATTGAGATGGCTGAAGTTTTATGTGGCTTGCCAAAGCAGGGAGAATATATTGCTTTGGAAGTGCAGGATCACTGTTTTGAAGGAATATTTTTGTAAGTGTTTTTTATAGACTTCCTGAAATTTTCTGTCTCTAAATTGGGACTCGAGTTTAAAATAATACACCTTAATTATTCTTTTTGTGGGCCAGAGGAGGAGTGGCCCATTTTAGTATGAATATACAGTGAATTGATATATATTTTTAATCCCACAATATTTGTCTTACTGTTAACTTGGCAAAGGCAGAAGTTGGCATACACTGCTTGCTTAGCTTAGGTACCATCTTTCCCTCTCAGGCCTGCTGTTTTTTAGAAGTTCATAAAAGCTTGCCCTTCTGGCTCTCACCTCTGAGGAAAAAACTTTGAGTTCACTTGGTGTTACATAAGGCTTTAAGGTTGCAGGCACCAAGTCCTGTTACATAATTTTCTCCAGAGAACAATACTCTGGCCACAGAAGAAGAGGCTCACCCTCCCTCCAGAGGGTTGTGTGTGTTAATGTTACTCTATAAAGCAACAAATCTGCTAGTTATGTCTTTTTCTTCCCAGTTCAAAGAATCTGCTCTGAGGAAACAGTCGCTGTATTTGAAGTTTGACCCTCTGTTGAGAGACAGTCCCAGGAAACAGACTTCTGGTACTGTTGAAACAAGTATGAGTGTTATAACTGCTCCACTTCAATGTGGGTAGGTATTTATATTTGATCTAAAGTGTGATACACAGTCTTACAAAGAAAGACAGCACTTGAGCACAAATGCTTGCATTTGCTTGTTTTTAGTTCTACTGCTGATTTAAGCAGACTGCTTGAAGAAGCTGAAAAGCCTGGAGTGAGTCTTCAAAATGAAGAAAAGCCAAAAGGACTAGATCTTCTGGGAACATTTACAACTGCTGTAAGAATACCTGAAATTATATCCAAGTTCTTCTTGATATTTTGGGGAAGGGAATAGATAAGAGTTCTGAACTCCAGATGTGCCATGGAAAATTTACATGGATAACCAAATAAAGGGCTTATTTAAACCCTCATCTTAGAAATGAGGTTAGGTACCAGTGATATCAAAGTTAAACTTTTCGATGAACTTCATATCCTTGCATATTCTGTGAAAACTAGTAGCTTTCTCTTAAGATTTAAGCAGTACTTAAGAATGCTTTACTTGAGCAGTCTTTTGTGCAGCTGAAGCTACAAAAATAAAATAAGCTCACACTGTAATTGCACTGCTGGGATGAAAAGCACTACTTCAATAAAATGATGCTGTACAGCCTAAGATTTATAATGTGGCGTTGCTTTGAAACAGATCTGCACAGCAGTTTATCCCAAACTGGTGTTTGATTTACTGAGGGTCATGATGTGGTGTCATCTCTTTCTGCTCATCATAACCGATAGACAGGAGTTTAAAACCTCAAAAATCATTACAAAGTAGTTCTACAAAATATCTACCAAGTAGCAAAGTTATGATAACAGTTATGGAGGTAGTTCAGAGGTTTCTTTAGTTAAATATGCTGAATTATTGGGATGTTCTCTGTGCAGCTAATCAACTGTATTGAAATCAATCTGTTAAATCCAATTTGTCTGTCCTTGTAGGATACAGGTCCCCTAATTCCAGACTCTATGACTGGTGATGTTTCACCATTGCCTTTTGCTAATTCTACAAACACTGCAGTGGATGCTATTATAGATGTGCTAAAGTATAGTCAAAAAGACATGGATGCAGCTGTTGAACTGGTTAAAAAAGAGGTATGGTGATCCTTCCAAAACAAAACTTTATTTGCTTTGTGTGGTTTATGGTACACTTCTCTGTACCTGATAGTCCTTTTCATCAGGCTTGGAATAAGCATCTTGTTTTAGAAAGTTGCTTGTGAATTTGATAGAAGTAAGAGCTACGGAACTTTTGGGGGCTGAAATCTAATGTAATATGGCAGACTTGATTTTCAATCAGCTTCTGCCTGGTACTGGCCACTATTAAACAAGGACTGCTATCAAAAGGTAGAATATATGGAGGCTTAATATCAGTGATCTAAGTACTCATTAGATTAGGCAAGAACTTCCTGTCCTTTCCTACAGCAAGGAGGGTGGCTTTGATTATAACTATCCTTAAAACAAGGTAGAGCTGTAGTGGCAGTTCAGTGAAGGGCTATAGTGTCACTTTTGTGTGTGGAATGAGGAGGCAGAGGACAAAGGGAGAGGAAAATATGTCCATCCACCTGCTAAACTAAGAAAAAATGAAGTCTGGAATATTGGAGGAGAGTAATAAGTGGAGGAGGAAGAAAGGAGTCAGTGGGATGTCTCCTGCAACTATATCACTGTGGAAATCTCTTTTGAGCTTCACTTTTTTTAATGATGCAAGAATATGTTCCATCGTTCCAAAAATCTGGCGACTACTTTACATAATCCAAAAAGCCATAATGAAACTTAGCAATAGCAGTTAATGTAAAAGGAGCACTTAAAGCTAATCTCCCTAAAGCTAATATAATCACAGGAAGTGATTCGTTCTAAATTAACTTCTGAAGAAGCATTCAAAGTGACTGAGCAAGCATACTGATGTCAGACTAAGGGTGCCCAGTGCCCTTTAGGAAGATAATTATGGCTGTTTGCTGCTTTACGGCGCTCTTCCTTTATAGTACAAAGGTGCCAGCTCTTCCAGAAGTGAACATTTTGCAGAACTGTTTTTGTCTGTCACTTGGGGAGAAATTTTTACCTTGTGTTTTCTGAAGTGCTTGAAACAAAGAAGGGTGCAGCTTTGGCAGGGAGTGTATCTCTGTGCAGTGAGCAAAAACAAGAACTTACATAACAGGGAGTAAAGCTTCTGATATCTTACAAGTTGGTGCTCTGATTTCAAAGAACCATTTTACACAGTAATTGCAGTAAGACAGGCGTGACTGGATAACTCTAGCTTTATATGCTCTATTAATCCAAAAGGATGACAACCTGAATTTAAGATGACCTTATTTTTTGTGAAACTACTTGAGGGGAACGTCTTTCCCATATGGATATAATCATAAATACTTGCTTTGTCTTTTCTTTCTTTTTTAAAGGTCTATTGAATTGTTTCAGCTGACTTAGCAAATGAAAGCTTCTAATTACCTCTTCACATGGTTTTGCTTTTGTGAGATTTTGTTTTTGACCTCAATTTTTAACATCTTTGTGTTTTGTTTTCATAATGAGTTTAAAGTTTTTAAATTCATTTGAGGTCTGTTTACTGTGACTTTTGGTAGTGTTAACAGTTGAGTTCTCTGAACTACAGTATACTGTGCAACTTTGAGGGAAAACAAGAAGTAATCAATGCTCTTCTCTTGTTTAAACTTCCAGGTTGCATTGTGTATATTTAGGCTTCTTTGTCAATACGCAGCTTTCCACACTACAAAGTTGACTATCAACATAGTTTTTAAAAGAAAACTCCAGGACAAAACTGGATTTCCTGTAGTTTAAGGCAAAGATGCTTTTTTGGTTATAGTGTATAATACTGTTATTATGAGCTTTGTTTTAATTCAATTGTGATATAAGTGTGGATATTTTTCAAGATGAAGTGTTAAGTTTGGAAATAGGATAGGGGGAGGGTTGAATGTTGCCTAAAAATGGCTTTGAACTGCAATTTCACCAAAAAATTATTCTATATCAGGAGATGTAGTAGCTGAAGATCTCAGCTGTACTTATTACAAATCAGAGTATTTAAAAAAAAAAAAAAAGAAGAAAAATTGAAGAACTTTCTGCATAGTAAATTCTAAGATTATATAAGCTACCCTTCAGGCTGTTTTGATACTGAGTATGTATCACTACTACTGAAAGAAACAGCGTGCTTTGCTTTCCTCTCCTTCACTAAGCTTCAAGAGAAGCAACTGGAGACTCTGGAATGGCAAAAGAAGTATGACAAGCTTCACATGGAATACAAGGAAATGGGGTAAGCATGTGCCTTGATTTGTATGTCTATTTCTTTTAACTCCATTTTTTTTTAACTTATGTTTGTTTTATTTCAGAAAAATAGTTGCTGAGTTTGAGGGTACAATAACACAAATGATGGGTAAGTTTCATATTTACATAGTAGTTTTGAGTGGGATGTATGAATCATAACAGTGCTAACTGAACTCAGTACTCTCACTTTAAATCACATTAGCATTTTAAGTGTTTATGGACTGTATGTATTAACCTATGACAAGGCATTCATAGATTAACTTTTATTTCTATTCGCACAGACATGACGTATATTGATTATACCTTGGTAGGTAATAATGACTTCCTAAGTTAGGAAAGAACATACTAACCTTTTATGTTAATAGGAGTTCTGCCTGGATAGATGTGCCCTTTTCTTTGGTTAGATGTGTGACTTAAACATTATGGAGACACTGGAAAGTCATATAACTTCATTTTTCCTAGCTGTAAGCTGACTTTGCTGAATCTATGTTGTCTTTAAATATGGCTCTTTAAGGAGGCCTGATTAGTATGTCAGCTTTTTCCTGCTTCTTTAAAAAATTAGCCAATGTAGAACAGAGTTCAGGTGTACTAGCAAAAACTTGATCTGAAAGGGTTTGCTGTGCTGGTTTAGCTTGTTATCCCAGTCTCTTCCAGCTACTGTGTATCCTTGAAATGAAAAACATGTAAATGTTGTTTTAGATGCCTTGCTTCTGTCGCAACATCTGAGGCTTCTGTTATGGTAAACTCAAGTGCAGTATTTTGACTATATTGCTGTAGAACTGGAAGAGAAGCCTTTTAAAGTAAAACCGTGTATTTGGACAAGCTCCTTATGAGTCCAGGCCTTAATGACCTCTGGAGTTAATAGGAGGTAAATGCAGTAGATAAATAGCACAATATATACTGCAAAATACAATTTCTCTCTTAAAACCAAAGGTATGATATTCTTTGTACTCAAGTGTCCATATTATGGATTTTTTTTCTTGTTCTATGCTAATGCAGCAACTAACATAAGACCATAGCCCTGTTTCCCTTCTCTTTCTTTAGAGGATGCTTACAAGCAGAAGGAACTTTCAAAGAAAGAAATGCAGAGGATTGTGGAAGAGAAGCAACAAGTTATTTCAGATCTGAACTCTATGGAAAAATCTTTTTCTGAACTGTTCAAACGATTTGAAAAGCAGAAAGAAGTGCTAGAAGGTTATCGCAAAGTAAGATGCTGTAATGCTGATAATATCCTTTCAAGACAAAGGAGACTTAAAAGAGGCTAAGAGTCAGATAAACTTTTTTTTCTAGAGCAACCTCTAATTACTATAGGCACTACTTGTAAAACAGAGCACCAGGTTGAAGAGTGCTTTTTGTTTAAAAAAAAACAAAACCAAATAATTCATTCTGTCTCAAAGTATGATGGTAGTTTTGTTAGAAGCCAAACTTTCCTCAAACTAAAGAATGAGATACTTCTTACTGGATGCATAAGAATATCACTTTTTCATCATGGAGACTGACTAAAATGTAACAACTCTTGTATAATGGCAGGATGGTTCCCTGCATTCTTGATGGATGCTTAAGAGGTTTTGCTGCTGCAGGATGAAACACATGCTTTATTGGATGGGATGTTCTTTAGCTTAAAAAATAGCCTAGTCAAATGGGTCTTTCTTCTAAAACATCTACAACTATTTCTGGAGAGGGGAGGAGTGAAATTGCTGTTCTAACTTCCCTGTGTAGAAAATGAGTAAAAGCTGTATAAACACCAGGAAGAGGATGGCCTTCAGATGTGTTGTCCTCAAGTTATCCTTCACAGTCTCCTACTTAAATTCAAAATCAAGATTTGTGGTAGTTCACGTTTTAGGAACAGGCATCACATCTGTCTTGCCATTTATATGTTAGTCTTGCAGAAACTTCTGAGGCATTTTCTTCATTTCATATCCATTCCTGCTTTCCATCATGAATGTAGAAGCTTTCTTTTTAGCATAGATCTAAAGTATCATCTGGAGATAGTAAGTTACTGAATTCAATATCTGGAGTTAGTGGGGTGTCTCAGCACTTTTTTTTTTTTTTTTTTTTTTCAAACAATTCCAGTTTGCTGTAATAGCTCATAAGATAAGGTGTGGTGATATTAGTAACTTTGGTGCTATTTAATGTTGGATTAAGTTAAGATGAAGTTGATTGAAAGAACAAAAGCAGATAAGAGAGGAGGATGGGGCGGCCTCTTCTCAGTGGTGGCCACAGACAGGACTAGAGGAAACGGCCACAGACTGAAGCACCAAAAGTTCCACAGGAACTTTAGGAAAAATTTCTTGCCAGTGAGGGTGACAGAGCCCTGGCACAGGCTGCCCAGGGAGGTTGTGGAGTCTCCTTGTCTGGAGATCTTCCAAACCCGCTTGGATGCAGTCCTGAGCCACCTGCTCTAGGTGACCCTGTGTGTGCAGGGGGGTTGGACTAGATGATCTCTAGAGGTCCCTTCCAACCTTAAGCATTCTCTGATTCTAAGAGAGAATTAGACAGGACCCAGGGCCTTTTCTCTTTACCAGAAGCTTTCTCCTAGATAGTATGTTTAGGCTGTGGAGCAGAGAACAACATTTGCAAAATGAGAGGGAGGTTGAAGAGAACTTCACTCTCTGTATGAATGTTGACCACTGATCCTGTGACTCAAATGAATAATGCCACTTTTCTGGAAGGTGGGGAAATTTCTTTACCTTATCTTTGTAGACATGCAGCCAGAAATCAGCATTCTCAAATGCTTAGCTCCTGTCATGTAAAAAAAAAAAAAAACAACAACAAAAAAAACTAACTAA
The DNA here is from genome assembly GCA_013398735.1 of Nothocercus julius. Lineage (NCBI taxonomy): Eukaryota > Metazoa > Chordata > Aves > Tinamiformes > Tinamidae > Nothocercus > Nothocercus julius. The sequence continues at coordinate 848,332 of VZSV01000009.1, forward strand.
ACTTCTTCCTCTTGGGACAGAATGAAGAGGCTCTGAAAAAGTGTGCTGAAGACTACTTGGCCAGAATCAAGAAGGAAGAGCAGAGATACCAGGCACTAAAGGCACATGCTGAAGAAAAACTGCATCAGTAAGTACCATGTCAAGAAGTGGAATGTAGGCAGTGCAATACTTATTTTGCCCAATTAGAGTTGCTGCACAACCTGATTCATTACTGCCAAAGTTTTAGTGTGACTTAAAACACTTTTGATTTGTCTGTCTTCATTTCAGAGCAAATGAAGAAATTGCCCAGGTCCGGAGCAGAGCCAAGTCAGAGACTACAGCGTTACAAGCCAGTCTCCGCAAAGAACAAATGAGAATCCAATCCTTAGAGAGGACTCTAGAGCAAAAGGTTAGTCCAAATGGCAATAATGACTCTCTAAAGTGCTACCTGATCTAGCTTAAGAAGAGTCTTTTACAACTGCTAGAAATAGCTGTGCTAACTAGCTATACTGTTCTCTGTTTTTTGCTGTCTGCTGTCCAGGTAGGCTCTGGGAAATAGACATTGAAACTTAAGACACAACTACAGAAGTTGCCTATATGTACAAATCTGTATGGGCAAAAGATTTGTTGCTGTAGGTGGGTCAGAAGCAGTTAAACAGGCTATTCTCTGAAGGCTTTCTGAACTGCTGAAGGCAATAGAGTGGTAGAACTTAAACATCTTACAGGGCAGAGTGAATTTTGAATAACGAGCTGTTTCAGCTTGTTCCTGATCATATGATTTATAAGCCATTAGAACTAATACAATGTTTCTTCTTTTGGCTGAACTTTCAGTATTTTTCAGGCTATTAATACTGATCATAGAATGCTTAAGGTTGGAAGGGACCTCCAGAGATCGTCTAGGCCAACCCCCCTGCACATGCAGGGTACTCGACTGCAGTGTTTCATATTACACAGATTAAGTTTTAGACTGCTTTGGAAAGGCAGATCAGTTTGATTT
>VZSV01000009.1:868806-882495 GCA_013398735.1 Nothocercus julius
GATCCCCAGCCTGTACTGGTGTCAGGGTTATTTTTCCCCAAGAGCAGGACCTTGCACTTGTCTTTGTTGAATTTCATAAGATTTCTCACTGCCCATCACTGAGGAACATTCTTCTAGGGTCCATAGGGGCCCTCAAGCCCAGGTGCCTCCTGCTCCACATGGATGCTCCAACAAGCCATGAGTTTTCTGCTTTTTTTTTTTTCTGAGAATGGGTAGTGGAAACCTCAGCAGGAATCACTCTGCCAGCATGAAAAACACCTTTTCTGTGCCACAGCCTTTCAAAGAGCTGCATTTAAGAAAAACAGCGAGGTCGCACCATCATCTGGGTTGGAAAACTTCTTGTCAGCCAGAGATCCTTAGGGAGATGGTGGAGAGGTGGAAAAAGTGGTGTGTTTAAGAACTGTCTTATCATTGCCATGTGCTCCTGGGAACACAGTGGGACTCCTTCCCTTCTCTCTTACCTCAGCTCTACTTTGTCGTGTCACCGGGCAAACTGACAGTTGGGAGTCAGTGTGAGCAATTGCATTCTCAAGAGGTTGAGAGGGAGGATACGCTAGAACCAAAGCTGTTTAGTCAGGGTTCCCGTGTATGTGCTGTGCCTTCAGTACTATCCAGGAGGGACTTTGCATATACATCTGCCAGGATCTTTAGCATATAAGACTGGAGAATAACCTACTATCCTTGGTGTGACAGTTCTATGACACTGCTATAAATCACTGTCAAAGTTGTAGGGGGAGTCTGGTGATTTTGAAGATCTAAACCAAAAAAAAAAAAAAAAAGATAGACTTTGCACGTTCTTGTATCTCAGAAAACTGAAGAGGAATGATTTCTCTATGCATGCATATATCAGGTTTCAAAACAGAAAACATGTTTTTCATATACTGTCCTTAGCAATGCACTACACAGAACTGTATAGCCTGACTTGCTACAGGGGGAGAACAATTGGAAAATCACAGCTTGGCTGATTGAAGTGCGCAAGCTTCTGTCCTCTCATACTGCTCAGTTATTACAGCTTCCCCTAAAAGGAGAAGATTAGCACTCCATTTAACAGCTCTTTATATGACAACACACCATAAATTAAATTCCGTGTAGAGGGAAGTGTGTGTGCCTCCGAGCCTAGTCTCTGAGTCTTCTTATTAGGAGCAGAGCAGTACCCCAAATCAAGATGCTTCAAGAGCTCTGGGATTTGCCGCAATTAAATTAGCTTCCAATTTCAGTCAGTTTCTCCTGAACAAATTGTCAGAAAGAAGTATAGGCTATAATGGGGGAACTTGCTAAGCTGCTTATTTTCCAGGCAAATATTTCAGCATGGATGAAGGTATAAAGAGTCTGGGAAGAATATAGAAAACCATGAAGAAAAGATCATGTGTGAATGGGGAAGGAGAGGTTCTGAGCAGGCTGTTTCTGCTGGCATTTAGGAGAAAATAGGAGAGAGTAGCTTTAGATATTGCACTTGTGCCAACAAGACCAGCACCTGGCCTCAGGCTGAGGCCCAAACAGAGGCTGCAAAGGCGTTGATTGAAGGGGCTCATGGGTGTTTAAGAGGAAGTCATGGAAAGAAGTACAAGAAGAAGCAGCAAAGTGATTAATTAAAATGTTTCCTAAGGGCTATTGCAGCTTTTCCAGTACTGGAAGCTCCTGAAATACTCAGAAGATGCAAACTGTGAGAAGTTCTGCCTAGAGTTCTCAAGAGTCCTGTGAGAGACGTAAAGCTTTGTAATTCTGGTTCTTGACCATCCTCTGCTGAGAGAGGCTCCCATGAGGATGCTGGGCTGCCAGTAGGTGTGTGATGGGAATAAGTGCCAGGGGGAGAGTTAAAGCACTTGCTGCATTATAATTACAATGCATTTAGTGACCCGGACCCAAACGGGAACCCAGTGCAGCTGGATCCTGCGTTTCCTGGTTGTAAAGGCAACAGCCAGCTCTCATTCCAAAGTCCTTTTAGCTATGGTCAAGGCAAAGAGTAAAGATCAGTCTTTCACAGACTGCATGATATATGTCTCCTCCAACATATTTTATTCAGTTTGTCTCCCAAAATGGCAGCTACAATTCCTCAGTCCCAGGGGCAGCCACATCCCAAAGGTAGTGAAGCATATATATGTACTAATAAATAGAGCCTATAGTTAGAGACACTTCACAGTTCTTTGCTAGCTGAAGAATGTGGTCAGTGCATACAGGCATTGCCATGCCATTTATGTGGGACTGTGGCATTCCTGAGCCAAGGAGAAATGGGAACAGAACAGTACTCCTGTCCCATGTTAAAAGGGCATGCTTTCAAACACAGGGCCATATCCTGACCTCAGTTACTCTAAATGGCTCCATGATGGTAAAGGAGGGACACTGGGTTATGCTGTGATAGTGAGATAAGGATCTGTCCTGTTATCTGTCTTTATTCTTTATATTTCAGTCCTAATTTCAAAACCATTGAAAGGATGGCTAATCTTTAAGATAACAGTTGCCCTTGGGAATTGTTCCAAGTGTGTTTAAAATGGGGCTGCAGAACTTTATAATTAAAAGGAATGTGCAAATGTTAGTCCATTCCAGTTTTGGCTGCAATTAATGTCCCCATTATTATACTGATTTATTCCTGTACAGCCTCTTGTTTCACAGAGAAAGCAAGAGAGAGAATGAGATCAAAGACTCGCAGTCCCGGCCTCTTCTAGGAAATCTCCCTCCTTGCAGAAGTTCTGCTTTGGCAGCACAGCAGCAGGGCCACACTCTGCTCCTCGTGGCTCCTGCATGCCCGGGACCATGGTGTCCACACACTGAGCACACGGCAGCGGGGTGCTGAAAGCTCCTCCTCAGGAGCAGCCTGCACCCACACAGCTGCCATTCCTCTCCAAGACAGGGGGTTTCATCCAAACCTATTGGGAACGGGGGGCCCTGGTCCTTGTTGCTGTGCCCAGGCATCATGTGGGAAGCCATGGACGACTGTGGGGCAGCTCCTGCACTGTAACTTGATCCCATTTAGGTCGCTAAGATGGATGTAAGTCTCTCTTCCAGAGAGAGCTGCTAAACTAAGCAGCTGCCAGTGAGGTCTAACTCCGTTGTTGCCAATAGAGCAGGTGCTGCTGTTTGGGGAGGAAAGGAAGAGGAAACAGACAGGAAATATATTGCTTCCCCTGCATTTGCTGGTCCATGGCTCCTGCAAAAGCAAAGCCAACATGGATTTGTTGCAAAAACAGAGAGGACAGATTAGGATGTTTTGTTGTTGTTGTTGCTGCTGTTGTTGTTGTTGTTGTTTTGTTTTGTTTTGTTTTGTTTTTGTGGTTGTTGTTGGTGGTGGCTTTTTTGTGCAACCAGTTCTTTCTCCAGCCTCTGTGTGTATCGATACGGATGTACACAGCTGCTGTGGTGGCTTAGAGCACTGCGGCCATGCAGCGTGATCCTTCTCATACATTTCTCAGCGCTTTGGTAAACCCATTTTCCAGGATATGACGTTTCCAACCCATTCTGGGAAATGCGTTGTATTACCTCATGCTCATTTCCAGCACACTGAGTCCTCGAAGTGTCGGAGTCCTCCCCCGAGCCAAGCTGATGATAGCACTGAAAACACCTAATGCAGCTTCCAATCCTTTCTGAGCAGCCAAGGCAGGCAAGGGCAGCTGCACTCCTCACTGACAGCTACTCAAGGCAGAGAGAACAGTGACAAGGCATATTCAGCTTGAATATACCTGTCTTTCCAAACTGTACCTGCTTTGCTGAGCTAGGAAGTCAGGCCACACTCTCACTAAGCATGCTTATTAAGGCAGCATTAGACATAGCTGAGGGGTGTATTTTGCTGAGAGGTAGTTGAGGTTAAAGCAGTTGGACATCAGGATGTTTTTTTTTCTAGACCAGAAGACAGAGGGAGTAGGTTGTTATCCCTTTGCTCTGCTCCATGAACATGGGGCATGCCCAATTTGCTAGCACAATCTCAGGTTTTTATGTTAAAACCCTGGTTTGATCTAAAGAATTTCTTACTATTGCAATGCCCTTGATTTCTCCTGCTCTTCTGTGGCCTGTTAGAGTGATTTCATACAGTGTTCTGCTGTGCGTCCCGTTTGCCACATGGCCCTTGAAGTATTCTTGGCCTCTAGCACGGCACAGGACAGGGAGGATTATGCTATGGGCCGTTGTTCTGAGCTGGGTGCGTGTCTGTAGGGTGCTGAATGCAGTGACCCTCTTCACTGGCCTTTGAAGAAGCAGCTCTCACCCTGCTCTCGGCCAGGTAATCAAGAGCAACTGCCGCAGGTCCCGGCAGCTCCGCTCCTGGCTCTGCCATCAGCTGTTTTCATAACCCTACTCAAGGGTCTCCCTGCCTTTCATATCAGAAAAGCACTATGAAGGATCATATACCCCCTGAAGAGGAGCCCTCCACTCCAAATAAGTGCAGTGCTGCCTCGGAATGAGACATTAGCAGTGTATTTAGCTTCAAATTTTGCCTTTTGCCTTGAACTGCACAAAGCACAACTCCTTATGACCTCAGCCTTATAGACTACACACTGGTTTGGGCAGCCCCAGAGGTGCTCTTCTGACCGCAACCTTCTCTTTGCCCCCTAACGTGCTGCAACTCCTTGCGTCCCCCTCTTTTCGTGCAGCTGCAGGGAGAAGAAGCTGCAGGGAGCAGCAGGCTGGCCCGTCTCAGAGCGGGCTGCAGGTGGTGCTGCTGGCCCAGGGAAATCAAAGCTGGGCCCTTTCCTTGCTCATTATAAAAACTCCCAATAAAAGCGTCAATAAACCAACCAAGTCAGAGGGATGGGGAAAACCAGGGTGGCTCAGAGCTTTTGGAGCACTTGGAAGGGTAAATCCAGAGCTCCGGTGCTAAATGCTGGCGTGGTCAACACGGCACGAAAAGAGGCGGCATGGACCGAGATTAGGAATAACTGAACCTTAGGAAAATTTTTTCCTAATCCCCAATCGCTAACTTAAACCCTGAGGACTCTGAGCTCTTCCAAACCCCTTATTTTTTTGTTTATTTAATATTGGCTACTATGACCAGCTAATCTTGACAGCTATAAAAGCAAGCTATTCTCTTTTGGATTCCTGCTAGATTTGTTGTTTATTGAAAGAAAATCATGAGCAATTGAATTGTTGTGGCTTAATGAATTACTGCTTCTCATCTGAGCCCTGGCCACTAACTGTTGAGGAGCTCTTAGTGCATTGCCGTTGCAGAGAGGAGCTCAGCAGCAGTTTTAACTCCACCTTTGCAGAAGGGCACGATCCCCTCTGACATCACGACACTGTTACAACATTGTCCAACCTGCCAGGGGAAGGCGGGTGCAGGCTGCAATCTGCTCACATCCCGCGTCTCAGTGACACCCTGCAGCAGTGAGTTCCACGGGTTAACTGGACAGGCCGTGATGAGACCAAGAATTTCCTAATGCTGGCAACATGTTTGCACCTGGTCTGAGGCCTCCAGCACACCTGGAACCTTCTATCCCAAGCAAGAGAGGGCCATGGTGACCATAGAGAGTCGTGGTGCGGTGAGTGACACCCCAAACGCCCCCTTAGCACTGCATATCCGCACGCCGTTTGGTGTGGAGATAGTTAAGGAGAAACTTGGAGAGCCCTTCATGTGTCGCGGTGCACAGCGCCAGCATTTTTGCCACTATAACAACATTTCGAGGTGGATTGGACCTTTTTTGTCACATGGCGGGAGGAACAGTAGGTAATGCTGAAATTTCAGGGCTGAGTATTTAAGGCTTGGCAGAACTCCACAAATCCTGAATAAACACCTTCATTGGTGCCTTCAAGTAAAACAAGAAAAACCAACCCTCCTCGACTCCATTTCACAGGCTTGCAAAGACTTTTTTTTTTTTGCTTTCCCTCTCTTACAGGAAGCTTATATCAGACTACTGTTGAAATACTGCCTCCTCTTCCCCCCACTCAAAAATAGAGGCACAAGAGAGGTATTAAAGGCACCGAACATGCAAATAATCAAATGTTTTCATATGCAGGAGAAGGGTTGCTTTTAGTAACGCATCCTAGAACACGACAGCATTAGAGGTTTTGGAATGAGGGCCTCCCAACAGCATCAATAAAGGGAAAAAGTCCAAAAAGTAAGCTAAACAGTGCTGCTGCCTGAATATAGCCTTTCATTCAGCTGTCCCCATGCTGCTTCAGACTCATTTTGGAGTTTTTTTGATAAATGATGGAATTTGTATTTTTTGGCTCCTGTTCAAGAGTTTGTATTTTTGTTCTACAATTTCCTTAAACATTTAATTTCCTACATTAGTTGACGGTCTCTTGCATCTGCCGGAAAGTTAGTTCTGGTGCTTTGGTGCCTGTGCTGGGAATTTATTATTTTTTTTATTTTAGGTTTGGGACTGCAGAGAGAGCAAACCCACCCGTGGGCAGAGGCTGTGTTCGTATACTGCCTTGCAGCCTTGCAGATGATACAAGAAGAGAGAGAAGGCAGAGATTTGAGTCAAAGATCCTCACTGGTCCCTATTGGGCACCTGTAGGATGAATTTGCAGTGATGCAAAATGACAGGATCTGTCCCAAATTAGATAAGTTGTGCATTGTTTAAATGTTACTAAAAAGACGAGAAATCATAATTTCCTTCATGCTTGTTTGCAAAGATAGGCACATTCTTCATCCGTTTGCAGAATGGATGTTCTTGTTGCTGTGGAAAGGGTAAAGAGAGGTAAAGTCCTGGGCAGATGGGATTTGCCATGTAAATGGCCAGGCTTTGCTGCGGTGGGACCAGCTGCACGTGCTCTGTCAGCAAGTCCGCCTGCTGACACTGAGGTGCTTGTTGACCAGGTTGCAGCAATTCTAGGATTTAGGCCTGGTGAGGCAAGACTGCTCCTGCAGGCGGTCCCGATTCTTGCAATAATCTGAGTATCTACCATGTTATCCAAGGAAATCTGATTTGATTTGAATCGACATAACGTCATAGGAGGTAATGGCCACCTCCCAGTTAACGTCAGGTGAGATCATACCACAGAAAAATAAGCCCAACTATCTTTTTCCAGTCTTTTCTTAAGTAAAAGCTTCCGCTGCGTGAAGCTGAGAATTTGTATTGTGTCTTGGTGGAAATGATATTATGAAAAGGCATAAATGATTCATTTTGTTTATTAAACCCGAAACATGCACGGTTTGTTTGTGGCCATGGAGAATGTGCACTGAAATCTTCCTACATCCTGAAAATACCGGGAAGAGTAAAAGACTCTTTTCTAGGTGGAAAAAGTGCCTTTCACAAGAGCTGCATGGAAGGCTGTGGGCACCAGGAAGAAGCTGCATTTGCAAGCAACACCTTTTGCCAGGTGAAGACCTCCCCTTGGAAAAAAAAAATAAGCCCCCTTCAGAAAAACTCTGCTTAATGCTCCATTTCCGTCTGTTGGCTAGAAGGACCTTCACAGCGTGTGACATGTTGACTCACAAGTTACGGTGGAAATGAAGCCTTCAGAAAATATGTCCACAGCAAAGGAGAGGATGTGATCCTAACTCAGCGGGGTGTGATTGCCTGGCATGCCAGGAAACCCATAGGAATGCAACCCTTATTTCCTTCCACCCAAGCCCTGGGGACAGCCTTTCACCCCACCAGGAGCCCCAACAGGCTCAGACCAGCCTGGGATCAGCCGGCGGTGATAAACCCGCCTTTGTCCCTGGGTCTGTATCTCCTCAGTCTCAGCGTTGTGTCCCCCAGCATGACACCTGGACGCGTGGGGAGGCCTGCACGGAGTCCGAGGAGAAGCAGTGGGCACGGTAGCCTGCGTGTGCTACCCAGAACGGGGCCCATGCCTTGAGGAAATGGTTGTGCAAGGCTCCAGGATGAGGATCATGGGCTTCTGCCTTTCCTCTGTCAATAACTCCACTCACTTCCATGGGCTTTTTGATGTGAGCAAGGGCTTCCCAACCATTTCCTGCTGATGGCTGGATTTCATCTCATTCCTTTCTGTACAGTGTGCTAGTTGTCTCCTCCGTCCCCCCTTGTTCGGCAGGCAGGGATGTTAGAGGAGCTGTGTGTGGTCCTGGCCAGCTCCTGATCCTGCTTGCTCCAGGAGAAATTGAGGTTTCAAAGGTAGAAGGAGGGGGGGGATGTGGGGCTTATTTTTCTTGATACCAAAAAACGTCTGGAAGAATGAATTTTGGCTAGGAAATTCCTGCACAAGCCACAAGTCACCTGAATTCCCAGAAAGGCAATGGTTAGAGAGCACGAAACAATATGTGAAAGATTATCAGACACTGAAAATATACAGCAGTAGTTCTTAGGCCAGACATGTCTGAAAAATGGAAATGTACAGTGAATCCTGCCATCCTTTTCTGCCAGGTGATGTGAAATTTAATGCTGGGACCAGCTCACTTAAAATGTCCAAGGCCTTTGTATCGCAGGGATTCTGTGTCGCAGCTCTTTGGTTGAGAACAAGATTTTCAAGAGTCCTTCTGCAACTGAATTTCTCTAGCGTGGGTGGTTCAGCTCACTGCTCTGCTCTCTGATTCCAGTCTATTCCGATTTCATCTAGGAGATCATGTAAGGCAGCATGTAGGTAAATGATCACAAAAGAAGAACAGATTTAGTCAGACAAGCTCTTGGGAGCTTTAGGTGGGATCCGTCTCCCATCACTCCTGGTTCTGTAGGGCAGCACGTGGGAACAACCTTCCCTGGTGTAAAGGGACACGGACAACTACCACAGTGTAAAAGGGACAGGGACAACTACCGCAGACTGCATGCCTCGCCTGTAGCTGGCTTAAGCAAGGTCGGAGGGGTCCCACTGTCCTCACTGGAGATTCAAACTGCACGTAGGAGCTCTGATGGTTGAGGGACCACTTTTATGGCTACATGCATGGCAGGGAGAGGATTTCTTGTCCAGAGCTACATCTCAGACCTAGGTGCTTCAAAGTGGTAATGCAGAGAAGAGATGGACTGTTTGGAGGGGCACTGTCCTACAGCGTTATTTCAACGCCAAACTGGACATACGGATTTTTTTTCTGAAAAGGGTATATTTAGTGCCAGTCTTCATCTTTCCATCCGAAGGGTATAAATTGGTGTTGGCCCATAGCGACTGTTGTGAGATAACCCTGTGCCAGGCCCCCCCACAGTGAAGATAGGTCTAGCATGGAGCAAATGCACCCAGTTTAGGCACTGCTGACATACCCCCCAACTGCTTTCCCTTTAGAGACGGGGGCACGGGGAGAGGGACTCCCTGTCTGGTCAAGTCCCAGAGGCAGTTTGATTTTATAGTAAAAAAATAAGCAAAGTCAACAATGTGGAAGCAAAACATTTAAGTTCAGCTGTGGTCAGCATTTATGTCACATAAGATGGAGACCTGATGAGTCACTCTCCTACATAGACCAAAGCATTGGCTGGACTACATATCCCATGATGAACTACTGTCTTGTGCCCCGTTCCATTTCCGTGGTGCATCCTGGGACCTGGTGACCTATTTTGGGATAGGATGTCTCTATCCTGAAGCTGGTCTATGGAGAGGGCTGTGACCATGAGGCACTTGCGTTGCAACCTCCGAGCAGCTCAGCCGGGTGCCAGTCTGAAACACGTCAAAATGACGTGTAAAGTATTGCTTCTCAGCACACTTCATTCTGTGAAACTGCTTTGATATTTCAATATTTTGTCCTAAGTCCTAACAGAAACAAATACTGAAATATTGGAAATTCCTGTGGGATGAGTTTCCTGTGAAGTTCATTTTTGCACTTAGAGAAAGTAAATATGAAAATGTCTTGTGGGTGATTTTTTATTTTTACTCCCTTAATTAAAGCTTCCTGATTTTTCCACACTGTCAGGGCTACCTTAAAGACGTTATTCCCTTCAAGAGTCATTGCACACAATTAGGTCCTGAGATGACGCCGTGCTGGGGAGGGAGATGTGCGTGGATAACCTGATTGTATTCAGAATAGTTCAGGCGAGGCGAACAAAACTTCTGCTTTGCTTGGTTTTGGGCACCTCTTTCCAGAGCTCTGATTGTTGCTCTGGTTTTCTGGTGCTTTGCATCAACAGGATCCTGTCAGGAAGAAACAAAGATATGCATTTTTTATTCTTTTTTTTTTTTTTTTTTCTCTGGCGTATATAAAAGTGCTGCTGTGTTGGAAGCCTTTTCAGTTTATTTTTAATAGCAGTGCGGGACGTTGGGAAACATTCAGTTTGCAAGCCTTGCAGAGTGGCAGAATTCACATTCCAGTTGCACCTGCAGGAAGGTTGCTGGTAGCCAGCAAGGTGTTCACCAGCACTGGCCGCTGTCTGCAGGCCTCTTCTGTAGCCTTGGTGCTAATGGCTGGTGAGTTCATTACAACTGTGTTTTGCAAGCGTTTGACTTCAGATTGGGCTTTGCAAAGCAACTGGCGTTTTGGCTGAGATAGTCCATCAGGATTTGGAGATTTCTATTTGGAGTTCCCAACTTTACGTTTTGCTCTGCTTCACCGTTCACAAGGATACATTTGCAAGTGGTGATGTCAGTGCCAGTCCCATAAGCCCCGTAACTGCCCTAGGACAAACCCACCACCAAAATGCTACCTAGGCTTTCTTTATGCAGGAAGGTGGGTAGCAAAGCGTGCAACACCAGCAGGTTGCTGGTCAGGCGGTAATCAACAGGACCTGGCAGTTGAACTCCAGCTCGTATTTTAGGTGTGCGATGTTGTGACGTGGTGATTACAGCTTTACCAAATGACCACAGAAGCAGGCAGGGCCTCTGACACCCACATCACCACCCCCAGATACCGCGCTCGCACTCTGGTCCCTGCTGTGTTTGCAGCCGGTAGGTCGTCCTTTGAGCAGGGTAAGCTCGGGGCTGTCTGTGCCGTTTGTGGGCACTGCTGCCATGTAGGTCCCTTATTTTTGCCAGCCTTCCAGCCTTAGAGCTCCCCAACATTGCTGTGTGTTGCTCAGCCTTGAGCTGAGGGAGTAATTTAGGACTTTCGGCTCTCAACACAAGCGGACTGTTATCTTGTGTACAGACTATGCCCTAGCGTTTCCACCACACATGAGGAACCTGCTTATTATGCTTGTCCTTGGAAAGGAAAATATTACATATAGGAACAAAGTCCCAGGTCATAATAGCTGCAGGATATAAGCACAATATTTACAATGTGGTGAACATGGGGAGACACAGAGGGAAATGAACTTAAGGCTCTTTGTACTTTGAGCTGGGCCATGGCCCCGCTCTAGCACAGGTTCAGAGATGTGACGTTCCCAAGTGGCTTTGAATCCACATGCAGACACAGATTCTCTTGAAAATTGCTGTGCTTCCTGTGTATCTAATTTGGGATTAGTGGGCCAATACTAAGGTAATTTGAGCAAGTGGCTTTGGGTGTACGGCCCTCTGAAGGAGCTGGTACGGCTCCAGAAGGCACGGCTGTATTTCAGACCTCTGCAGACTGACACTGCTCAGTGGCTCCTCAGGGGGCTCTTGCTGCCGTCAAATTGCCCAGTGCAAGGACAAGTTATTTAGGGCAAAACCTGGGACCATGACGTGCCTGAGCCAAGCAGACAAGCCAGAGAGCTGGTGTGGCCGGGGCAGCCCCTGCTGCGAGCCACGGCCCCTGCTGGCAGCACAGTCTGTGGGGGTGGATGGCTCGAGGGGGTGTCTGCGGCCACTGAACGTCCTTAGCGCCGGGTCCTGGGAGTGTGAGACCTGCTCCCGGCAGCTCTCCGTGCCTGCCTTTGTGTGCACTGCCTGCCTCTGCCTCGGGCTTCTCCTGGGAGATCTGCCCTCCGACAGATCTTGCAGCTTCAGAGCTGATATTTCGAAGTACCCGTGAATCCGCACACGTCCTCAGCTTGTTCTTTAGATGAGCTGTCAAGATAGGCAGTGCACTGGTCCACTGAGCACTGCTCCAAGCTCTGGGTCTCCCAGGACAGACCCGGTTCCTCACACCTTTCTTCAATTAGTTGTTTAGGACTCCAGGGCATCCTCCCTTTTCCATGCCCACAATTGGGTACCCAGTTGCTCACCCAGAGTCTGCTTGGTTCGGAAAACTCAGGTGTCCAAGTCACTCCTCTCACGGCAATAAAGAATAACAGACATACTGGATCGTCTTTTAAAAAGAACAGCAGAATTGCAAATCTGTGGAAAATAAATACAGTTCCCCTGCTTCTGATTTTGCGGACCAGGGAATACTGATGTCCCGTCTGCACCTACAGACCAGTCATGCCTCTTCCACCTTGCTGCTTGCTGAGAAGTTCAGCTAATAGTAGATTGTGGGGGACAGCTAATGTTGCCGGTATAGGCTTGGAAACATAATTCAAGAGGTGAATGCAAGGCAAGCCGCCAAGCCCGGTGAGAGAAAACAAGTAGTAACAGCTATAGCTGTCTGCAAGCTGTCTGCAAGATTTTCCTAAGGGGACTGGATGGTTTGGGAAGCAAACAGTGAGTCCCCAAAGTCTTGCTCGCACAAGCCTGTCCCAGAAAAACTTCAGAGGAGGAGGAAACAGCAGTGGAAGGTACCAGATTGATGTCCCATTGCTGGTGCCACGAGGGAAATTGGAGACTTATCTTAAGAAACAACAGCAATAACAACAACAAAAACCAGCCACTCTTTCCCGCTTTTGTTTTCTATAAAACACTGGGATCTTTTGGCTGTGACATGTGAATGCAGGTCAAGGCTGACCCAGCTGATGAGGTGGCTCTGTCTGCACTGTGGTGGTGGAACCAGGGAAGGGGCACTTGGCCAATTCTTCCCTGAGGAGCATCTGCAAGAGACACATCCTGCAGATGCTTCCGACTGATCCATGCCTCTCCAGTCTGGTAGCAAATGACTTCGGTTGCTCTAGCACAGAACTGGGTTGGCAGGCTTGGGTTTTATTCTGGAAATCCCAGGTTGCCCCTCTGTTCCTCCCATGCACACAGATACGAAGCACACCTGTCAAGGTGCTGTGATCAAATGCACGGAATTGCACTGCAATTTTGCTTTGCTGTGTATGGATATGGCTGGCCTGGCTAAATGGCATTTGGGGCTGTGTAAACTGCTTAAAATAAGCAAGAGTGCTGAAAGCAAAACTGACCCTGATGGCTGTGAAAGAAACTTTTTCTTTTTTTCCTTTTTTTTTTTTTTTTTTCCAAAAAAAAGAAGTGTTTTGGGAAGCTGGTTCCTTCCTCAGGCATTGAGAAATTTGCTCCGTGCTTCATCAGTGGCCTGGCTGTGCTCTGGTTCGTGATTCAAAGCAGACCTGTCCTGCCATGTCCATCTCACCCTATTCCCAGCTGACGGACTGAACAGGTTACTGTCCGCTCTAACAGTGTGAAAGGAACAGCTCAAGGAGAGTTGTCCTGTTTGGGGAACCATTTCTGCCTGGCTCCCAAGGAAGCTCTGCATCGCTCCCTAAGGCTTCGGCGAGGCTGCTAGGAGGGTGCTCTGCCTCTTCGACGCTGCCCGGGCTGTGCATGTGTGTCCTGCAACAGGAGACACCATGCCGGGACCACGGGTCCTCTCTGAGAAACCCCCCCATGGATCTGCAAGTGCCGAGGCTGCCCATCCTTTGGCAGCCTGCGTGTGCCCGGGAGTCAGAGCGGACCTCTCTTTCCTCCTGCCCCTCTGAGCTGGCTCCTTTTATGCTCTTACCTGCCCAGCAGGAACGGAATTAAGGGTATTATTTTTCCCTGTACATGGTGCTGTACAAATGCAGGAGATGTAGAAAAATGTGCAGGGATTGGCTTTCCCTTATCTGAGTAAATCAGTACCCACTCTCATTTTTCTTCCATATTTGCCTATCTTTTTTTTTCTTTTTTTTTTTTTTTTTTTTTTTTTTTTTT